>BGPR01006965.1:0-38470 GCA_013235015.1 Araneus ventricosus
TTGGAGTGTATGCATCTCCTTACCTCTGGAATCAAAATTCCAGCACACTCTTAATTACACTTCTTGCAGGCTGTGGCTGCCCAAGTTCAGGCTCTGAACTTTAGTTATGAATTGCTAGTTTATTTGCCACCTCACGACATGCTGTTAGGCAAACAGGATCTGAAACCTATAGACCAGCCTTTCCTGCTGTACCATTTATCTTGCTGAGATTTCCAATGGGATATAGTACCTTGTGGGGTCTGGATGTCAATTCTCGTGTGTTGACAGATAGAACTACACTCTAGCTAACTGTCTTGTCTGCTCATGAAGATGAGAAAACATACTCACGAAACTACTCCGCACTTCTCTCCAGAGTCTCGATCTGGCCATTTGTTCCTAAGCACCCCAATGTTGCTGTATTATTTGTCGGAAGTACCCTGCAACAGTGATCATTTCTCTCCCACAATAGTCTCCTATGTTACAGGTGTGGTGGTGCGATTCAATATCCACCAGCTGCAATTATATTCCAGCGGGCGACTGTACTTCCACAACCGGCAGATATCACCGAGTCTATGGTCAAAAAAATTTAAAGATATTACGGAAGCAGTACAAAATGTTGAGGTTTTACAAAATGCAAACCATAACATTCCTAAAGTCTCACGACCATAAATTCCAGACCGTGGAATGAAGCTGTCATGACAGTCGGAGGAAAAGAAATTGTGAAACATTTTCGAGATATCCGACGACAGAACTGCTTTTAAGTGCCAAAGCCCTTGCTCAATGTGGATATGTCGTAGAGGGAATCTGATAAATTCTGGTTTCATCACTACATCCTCCACTTCAGTAAACAATTGGGGAAAAGGTCATACAAAATGGAATGAGACGTGAATTTTCCGTTTTAAATACAGAAATGGACTGGTCCTGGCCCATTAGACATTAATGCTCCTGGGCAGCCTATTCTGCACAAGTTTCCGCAAGTGATTCTTTATAGTCCCTGACTTTATGGCAATTAAGAACTGTGTGGAAAGACCATTGCGTTTTACTCGTCTTCTAGACCATTCCTTGCACTTGAATTTAAGATGTGTGAGCGATAACTGCCTTGGTTCAGCGACATACTAGTCTGGTCTAGATGCTGAATCATATATAATATGCTTCGCTCTGAATGCAGCTTCCCTTTCCATCTGTTATTATTTACAGACTTAAGACTGAACAGGAGACCCTTCTCACAGTGGCCAAGCTATCGTGATTCCAACTTAAACCTGGCAAAGATTCATCTATCCTTCTGAACTTATAGGCCAATTGCTCTGATTGAGCTGTCTGTAAGATTCTAGAACGTATGGCTACTTGTCTTGTTTCTTTAAATCTGGTAAAAAAAACAAGATGGTTCCTGCTGTAGAGGGTTTCCGTGAGGTTAAGCCTGGCTTTGATAACCTTGTCTTTATTTGGAAAGTTCCAAATACGCAAATCACTGTTGGGTAGAGAGGAACCACTCTGTCTCTGCATTTCTTTGGATATAGAAAGTATACACTGTGCATGTATGCCAAGTAAGTAATACTTTCACAGTTTTGACCCTGTGGTTTTAGGGAAATTTTGGCTCATCTTTTTTTTAAAGAATCCTTATTCCATTTGAACATTGAGTTCTGTAAGTGGTAATTTTATTCTGAATTTATTTCAGCAGTCTGCTTGAGGAAAAATCAACAGAAGCAAGTCCCCCAGTGGCTACTCTTTCTTATTTTGCATCTCAGTCAAATTCCTAACATTTGCCATCATCCACCATGTAGCCTTAAGTGTTGAGCTGACCCTGCAGGATCCTTACGTCAAGGAAAATATGCACTTACATACAACTATAAAAAAAGCTTGAGGGGCTTGGAAAGTGATGGGGTCATGACACAATGACCAGCTAGTAGGTGTCCACTCTAGAAAGAAACATGCACCTGGGATCCGAATATCTGTATCTGCACCCGCTCATGCGCCTAAGCTGTGAATGTTTGGTTTTTGGAGTGATCTTCAGATCAAACTCACCTCTGCATGTTTATACCCCGGTAAAGAAGCGTGAGAAGTCTTTAAACATCTGTTACCTCCAGCATCTTGGGGCAAAAGACTGAACCTCCTCTACCTGCATTTTATCAAGCTGTTACCTCCTGCATTGATTCCTGGAATGTGCTGGTGCGTCTCTAGCTCCAACCCACTCGTCTTGTGCCACAGTGACCATACCAGTCACCACCTGCCCTCAGGATCTGCTCTGAGCAAGCCGTACTCTCCAGTAGAGAGCCCATGTTATTTGTCACCAGCTACTGGGTCACTTACAGTGAAAAACTGTCTGTTCTATTTCTTCCTTAGCAATGGGTTCATTCCACGCACTCATTAACAATTGCACTGCCAATTTGGTTTGTGCCGACTATGATTCTCGTCCTCCTCTACATTCTCAGTTTTTTATAGGTGAGCCAAAATGCTTCAAAGTAGCCTGGAATTTAAGACATACATCCAACTTTTGATTTCTTCTGTTTTCCAGCTCTGGATGATCCTAATTTTCTGAGTTTTAGTCCTTCCTTTGGATCGAGAAACTTTAACTGCTCCGTTACTTTTCAACAGTCCTTTTACCACCACTGCTTACTAGCACTCTTCCTTCATACTCAATTCTTTCACAGAGATTTATTCCTAAATCAGATGTATTTATGTTGTTGTGGTGAAGCCTTCTGATACATCTGAGCTGTCAACTGCATAATTGTTGTTTCTGTGTTTGTTGAGTTAGTGTAATTTTCTGCCTCCAGGCAATTTGGGTTTCATTGAAGCGTAATTTTATTATTTATACTGATAGTATGAGCGCTTTCTGGAAACACTTTCTCTGCCCTTCCAAGAGTTCCCGTACCATCCGTTGAAGGAAATTTATCTGTCGGCAGTTTCTTCGTGTATTAAAGGCTTTTCTAGTTATTTTCTGCTGGGTCTGGAGTCATGTGGGTATTTCTTGTACGAAACAGCTGATGCTACATGTAAAATCTCCAGCCTCGACTCTGTTCTTCCAAGGAGCACTTCCTTATGTGGGATATTAAAAGTTTTTGCTCTCGCTTATTCTCTTTGCAGCAGAAATGGGATCTTTAACCAATAACAACCACCGCTTCTCCAACCTCCATTGGTCTTCCAGCCCCATTTTACCTGACAGCTGAGGTTAAACTGTCCTCTGCCTCCGCATAGGCATTACCTCTCACAATAAATACCAAGGCACCAGTTTGTCCTGTCAGCCACTAGAATTTTACCTCCACCAATACATTTTACCCATCCATCTTTTAACTCACTGTGCTGGACGCCCATTCATCACTGTTACCTTGCAGACTTGGTGGTGAAACACACCCAAACCTTTGTAACTCTGAAAGACTACTGTTTTTTTTTTTATGTATATATAGACTCTTTAACTTGTTTTTTTGTTTTTTCACATCTGATTCATTCTGTTCACTCTTTCATATTTTCATTGATTTCTAAACTTTAGGCACTAATTTTGTGTTGAATTTTACCTATCTGATCAAGCAGTTTGAGCTGCAAAATGTTCTTAAAATAAATACCAAAACAACCAACCAACCAAATCAACCGGAAATTTCACCTTCCGTTAACTGAAGGGTGCCTATTATTTATATTGATGGTATGAGTGCTTGCAACCCTTTCTCCTATTATTCAGATGATCCGTTGTTTAAAAATTTGTCTATTTTATATTTTCTCTGTAAAAAATAGTTAGTTTTTTCATTATTTTCTGTTGGGTTCCGTTGAGTCATGTGGCATTTCTGGTAATGAAACATGGATCTTGCTACAATTGTTTCTACCTTTTCTAATGCTGCCATATTCCCTTGTTGGTATGTCACAAAGTCTTTTGTCATCTCATGTTAATGTTTGGCAGAACAATTGGGATTCAGTAGATGAATGTTTGCATTTTGTAAAAAATTCTTTATTGATAAGTGTGGCTCTATCTTCTCCCCATAATGAGTTGATGTCAAATTGACTCTGTCTCCCGTATAGGCATGGGCTCTGCTTCATGCATAAGCATCTCATCTTACAGGCGACACCCTGTGTGTCCTACATGTCATCTGATTTTTCTTCTGGCTACCTATATTTTAGTCTTGAATGTCCTTCTTTTAAATCTCTCATCGAGTACCATTTTAATTCACTGTCTTAACCTTGCAGTGGACTTGTAAGAGAAATACCATCCAGTATTTTTCATTTTAAAATATTCATTGGGTTTTTTTATGAGCATTAGTCCTTTTACTTGATTTTTTGCTTTTGTATCTTGACTATTTCAGTCCAATTTCTTTTCATATTTCATTTTGAATTTTAATTCTATACCAATGTGTTAAATTTTACATTTGATTGGCATGAGCCAAAAAATGGCTCTGCGCCATTAAACCCCAACTAATCCCAACCTCCTGCATCCCTCCCAGGTTGAGGAGAAGGATGTGAAATATCTGCCTCCGTATAGTATACTCTGGCTTCTGTTTTGCTGCGCATCCATCTGCTAAAGGACACCTGGTGTCCTGCTATGTCATGCTAGATTTTTCTTATTACCTATATTTTGGTCTGGATACCGTCCATCTTTTAAATCCATCGCAACGGCCTCTCAATTCACTGTCTTCTAAATCTGTAGCAGGACTTATGGGTGAGGAAATACCATCCAAATATTTTAATATTTTTAAAGACCATTGGGTTTTTTATGAGTATTTAGTCCTTTTAATTTGTTTTTTGTGTTTTTTTACATCTGGATCACCCAACCAATTTCCTTTCATATCACATTTGAATTTTAAAATTTTAGTACCACTGTGTGAATTTTACTGATATGATTTGGTGCAGTTTAGGCCAAAATGTTCTTAAAAAATTTTAAACCCCAACCAACCAAAACTACTTGTGAACAAAAAATACTTTTAACTTGGGTAGGCCAAGCCTCCTGGGGAAAGGCTCCTCAGGGCACATCACTCTAGACAGCTCCCCTAGGGGCACATCTTCTTCAGAGTGGACGTGGGATCTACGCATCTGGAGGTACCCAGTGTCTGCCTCCCTCTTTCTGATTTCCTTTGAGTTGAAACTTTTTCTTCCTTCCCTCGAGGGTAGGCATGAGGAGCCTCCATGGGAAGCAGTTGCCGCTCTGTTTGTTTCTGTGGCTTCATGGACAGCAAATTACCCCACGTGTTGCCGTGCGTGGCGAACGTCAGACGGGTGGCATTTCGGTCCCTGGTGTGTATCAACCCGGCTGCATCCCATCCATTTGGCTGGTCTGCCCAAGGGATCACAAGGGGTCACCTGGGCTTATGTTATGGGTAATGTCACCTGGGTGACCTCAGCGCAGGTTCCGACTAAGGTCCATGGTAGCTGAGGCTGGAAATACCCATAGAGCCGGTGGCTGCCTTGTTGGGCCTGCGGTGGGCGGTGCTGTCGGGCCTGGGAATTCACTCACATCACGGATCTCTCTCTGCCAACACAGTAATGTTTCATCAAAATATCTGCATCACTTGGGTTCCTGAAACAAAACAATTGAAAACCATCACCTATCTGGTCATATAAAATCAATCACTTAAATAGCTGGAGAAGTCAACCATCAAGAAATCTGGGTGACGGTACCATACTCATTGAAGTACTAAACCTGAAAGTCAGCTGAACAAATTCAATGAAACCTAGGAAAAATAGGAAAATATTAAAGTTAACAGTTAGTCCACACCATACACTGAATCATTCAAAAAAGGAGTTGTATCTGAAAGGACACCCAGAGATCTGGAAGAAGACTCCCTTGAATGTCTGAAACCAAAAAATGTAATTGGCAGGAAAGGGATAAACAATAAAAAGAAATGGCCAGATCTTTCCACAAAAAAACATCTATACTCTGCACTTTCAATACCCTGCATTACCTAAAACGTCAAAATAGCATACATAAACCGTCTGGTGAAACTTTACATACCTGACTCCACCTTGTTGTCAAATGTCAAAAGTTTTACCGCTAATTAAATAGCCAGTAGAGGAAATAAAGAATTTGTGCTCACAGTTTCCATGCCTATACATCATAATATCAAACGGTGTCTATATTCCAAAATGCTTTAATTTGTCTGCTTGATCACCCATCCTGGCTCCTGCCTCATTCACGATATAAACTGGAAAAGAAATCCAAACTATTAAAAAATCACAAAAAAATCTCATCGCTAGTTTACAGATAGTAATTGATAGGAACACCAATAATTTGTACTTTCTATACTCCTCTGCACTAAATTCAGCAGCTAAACCTCTAGTAAAAAACAATTAGAAAATCCTCACAAATACAACCACTGTTGTAAACAATACATCTGCCTCTCACCTGTCATAGTTAATCCAGCAAATTGATAACGATACCATAATAAAAAATTGACTGGCTGGGTACTTTTGCCATAAAATCAAGTGGGAGGACATGTCCAGTTACCTATCCTCAGTCTCCTCTAACCCACCCTATACTAATGCCTTCAGTCATTGCACTCCTTGTCCAATAGCTAAGGTGACAGAATTTGAGAACAGTACTCCTGCACTTGACAACAAACTCATTAAATGATTCAAAAAAGCTTCAAATACTTCTCCATCTATACCAGTAAGAATTTTATTGAAAAGCCAGTTCTATCTCCAGAAACACTAAAGATTAAAAAGAACTCACAGAGATAACAAAAAACAAAATGTAAAATTGGGGGGTTGACACAAGCCAAAGAATCAAAAGAAGAGAAACGTGCGCGTATACTTGCTGCAAAGAGGAATCTCAATCTTCTTGAGGAGATGATCTCATCTTAGAGAAGATTTTTTTAAAAGATTCTTTAAGACGCATAAATTGGTGACGACGATGAGGAAGGACCTTGGGAATTAAAGTCCATCCATCTGAAGATGACATGTCAACTAGTGAGGTCGATGAACCTCCACTTTCCTCTCTTAATTTTCTGTGCTGCGGTTCTCTTCCTTTTTTCCTTGTTCCCTTTTTTCATGGCTACTTTTATATCGTGGAACTGCTGAAGTTTCACAGAGCAAGTCCTCGTAATTCAAAAAGATATCATAAACAAACACCACCCCGCCTGTGTATAGCAGTCCAGAAACATATCTTAAAACAGATAAACATTATATCCGAAATGTCAAATTTTCAGAAATACCTTCACAATAGTGAGCAGGGCTTCTGCATGTCTCCTATTCTTGCAAAGCACTCAGGTCCCATCCATGCCTTTAACCCTGAACACTAATCTTCAAGCTGTGGCTATCCGTATCTTAGATGCAAATCTTGGTAACTGTTCGCGTACTACTTGCTCTCCTAAATGACCGTGTCAAAGCCAAACTGACCCTACAATCTAATTTTCAACTTCCTTCTCTCCGCTTTATTAGTTTTAAGGACCTCAATGCCATAGTCCCTTGTGGGGCAGCACTGATCGCTCGTGGCCTTACATCGAACACCTTCTTGCAGCATTCACAATTTGCTTATTAAATTCAGATGAAAAGACACATTTCCCCACTTACTCAACCCGTACCTTTCTACTCAGTCGATCTCGCAATTGTCTCCTCCGTTTCTCTTGCCTCTTCTTCAAATTTGACAGCTGACAACGACCTAAGGGCTAAGAAGTGGACCACTCTCTTTAATCATCACGACAATAGACACAATCCATCCAATCTCTTAACGTCCTCCCAAATATACTTTAAATGCTGCAACGCTGGCAAAAAGTTCACTTCCCTTTGCCACATTTCATCTCCGAAACAATTAAATCCTTCCACTATGCTCTGAGCTATATCGAACAATTCATAATTGAGGCTAGATAGTTCCATCTTAAACATCGGGGAAGCGGAGGAAACAAAACAAGCCTTTGTGGAATGGAATGCCAACAGGGCCTCTACAAACTAACAACGGAAAGCTTGGGGAATCTTTCGCAGGTACCCCACGACCCAAATCTTATAAATTTCAAAAAATCCAGAGCAGAACTCTGAAAACTGGAAGGACGAGTCGCAGGGCTCGTATGAAATCTATTTGCGTGCATTACTTCTACAATTCTCGACACAAATGTGGGCTAAAGTTAAAAAAGCTCAGGTGTTTCCCAATAGTAATGCAATCCAGTTTTAATGCTACAATGGCCAAACACTTCATCCTGGTGCTGCATTGCATCCAATAGCCTCGACAGCTACTATACTCAGTAGCCAAAATTATCCCAGAGCTACCTTAATAACAAAATTAATGCAGAAAACAAAAATTAAATTTCACCCGAATAATTTTCCTACAACAGCAGTTTTTCATTCTTTTGGAATCAGCCGTGTCTTGCCTCTGCCACGATCTCTTTCCTGTCCAGATAGCTACATATCTATGATTAAACACCTAACAGTCTGAATCACAGAAACGCTTTATTGCATTTCCTCTACAACCGTATCTGGCAGAAGAGAATATTTTCCTCGCTTCTGGCAGGTACACTTTATTACAAGCAAGGACCCAAAGAATCATCAAATTATCGTCCACTGTTTTGACCTGTCTTTGTGTACTCGAAAGAATGATTAATCGCAGGCTCAAGTATTGCTTGAGGTAAATATCTTCACCCATTCCAGAGTGGGTTTTTGAAAGGTTGAGTACCATTGATAACCTGCTTCTGTTTGAAACAGACATTAGGCCTCTCTTTACAGAGAGAAAGCATTTGGTAGCAATTTCTTCGATATAGAAAAAGTACGACCGACCTGGAGGCATGGAATTTTTAAAGACTTATATGACTTTGGGGATTGAGAGGAATCACCCATTTTATTAAAATTTTTACAACTCCGGAAATTCTGACAAAGTCGAATCTGAGTTTTCTTGATTTTTTTTATTCAAGAGGAAGTGTTCTGCAAGTGTTTTATGTGACTTTTCATTTTAAAAATTGTCAAATATTTTAAAACAATTGCCAACTTGTGAGAGGTTATTTATATAAGTTGACGACTCCTGCATTACTTTGAAATAGGACAAATATGAATTTTATTCAAGACAATTGTAAACTGCCGTAAATAATATAACAACACACGGTGGCAACAATAATGGTTTTGCTATCTCAATATCTAAAACTATTGTACATTTCTTGCTGAAAACGTAACTCCGCATCTTGACCCAGAACTGCTTGGTATGGTGAAGACATAAAATTGTAAATGAAATAAGATTTTAGTAATATTTTGACAAAGCTCTCATTTCCTCCCCCACGTAAAGCAGTTACGAAAAAATGTGAAAAGTGCCTTAGCTATTTTAAAGTAGCTATCAAAGGACAGCTTGGGTAGAGCTGATCGACTTTCAATGCTAAAATATATAGGCAACAGTACCTCCAAGCTTGAGTATATTACAATTTATGGTTCAGCCAGAAAAGCGTTTTGCAGAAACTAGATCCTGTTCAATTACATCAAAGGCTCCATCTCTGTTCGGAGCTAGAACATCTCCTGTAAAAGCCCTACGTTGAGTGTTATGAACCTGCTCCTCTTGAACTTAAGAGACAAATGTTATCACTGCACTATTATTTTAAAATTCAATCCAATTGAATCATCCATTTCATGATCTTAAATTTCCTGCCCCTTCCTTATTAGATTGCAGAATGCCAGAAAATCTTTCATACCCGTGTTTTTTTTGCTAAGAGTTCAGACATCTTGTCGACTTAAATCACTTCACCTGCATGTAAACCCCAGAGCCGAAGAGTAATTTTTTCTCCTTGGGGAATTCCTATGGTAAGTGTTTTTTAACCTTTAAAATCCTTTTTTTATCAAACTCGACACACGGTATAATTTATCAACAAATTTTCATAGGAATACAGACAGGGAATATAATGATTTTATTGCAATATATATTGGTGATTTTGTCTAAAATCAATCTGATCATGTTTCCTTTGCTGTTATATTTCCAACACAACTTTTCTTTTAAAATCCTCTCATCCATCCTGTCTAGTTTTCACGGCAGAAATAGCTGCTGTTTACTTGCTTTTGGAAAAATTCTCTGACTGCCTGGAAAGAAAGTTCATCATCTACAATGAATTCACTCAAGTGTTTTGAGTCTCAAAATCATTTTATATCCATTCTCATCACTATCCTTTGGTTTTAAATGTTTTGTTACTTTGGGCAACTTGCATCTCGTGATTTTAATATATTTTATTGTAAGTAAGTATCCATGTTGGGATTGTGTAATGAGGAAGGGACAAAGGCTGCCAACTGGTGAGTACTAAACTAATCATCAAGTCCTTGACTGATTTTAAAAAAATATACTAAATTCTCTGTTACAAAATGGCAGAGACAGTGGGATTGTTTGAGATAGATAACAAGCTTCACTCTACAACCACATGCAACCTTGGCCTTCTAATGACCCAGAAAGCGGATAATGCCTCACTAGACTACGAGAGTACCACTGATATACCCACTCATCTACTGTTCAGAGAACAAAACACCAATGCTCTAATGTAACTGTAGCATGTCGGTTAACATACTCTGAATGTCCGAATTTTAACTCCCAATGATTCAAATTTTTTGAAAACGATTTCATGATTTATCTCTTTTTATTTACAAAGCTCCACATGAACCTTTTTTATTTTTTTGCGTCAATTGGCTTTAATCCATATTTAAAACAGTGCTCCTTTTGTGTTTCTACCATTGATATTTTTATTATTAATTGCATATACTTATTTTGGATTTGATCTCTATATAGTTTGGCGCAGCATGGTCAAATCTATGTTTTCCAGCCACAAACCAAACTAAACCAAATCAAATCTTCTTCAGATGTGTGATTTTAGCTTCACGACCTCTGAGGCACCCTAGTAACTGGCCTCCTTCAAATTTAACCTCCCTCCAACTTCTGCTTTTGATCTTGTTCTTCCTTCCTGAGGGTAAGGAGGGAGTCAAGAGAAGCTGTCGCCGTTTCTCATTTGTTTCTGCTTCATGGAGGCAACATGCTTCCTCACGTGTTGGCTGTGCGGGGCGTGACCCATTAGATGAGGTACATTTGGTCCTGTATCAATCTGTCGGGTATTCCAGCAACTTGGTTGGTTTGTCTTGCTGGGGTCAAGGGAAAGGGGTCACTCCTTGGCTTGGCGTTAGAAAAAGTCACTGTCCCTGGGGTGACTCTGAGCGTAGTGATAAATCTGGCTAGTACCAGTAAGCTGAGGCTGGAAGGCTCCAGGCTGGTGGCTGCCCTTCCTTGTTGGCCTGTGGTGGGCGGTGCTGATTTGGCCTGAACCATAAGCATCATGTGGGTAAAAAATCTGGTCCCTTTAGTGGGCGCGTCAATGTGTTCAAGAAGCTTCGCCGAATTTATTTTGACGTTACGCCTTTAGCGGAAATCTTCCAGCAACGAAGATTTATTCCGTGTCGCCATTCTCTGGTGAAAAGCAACTTTGATTAACTTGGGAAATCCTGTCCATCTGAAAACTTTCAAATTCTAGACTTGCTTGTTGAGGTTATTCGTGCAAAGCAGGCCCAGATAATAATTAAACTGAACAATTCAGACCATTCCTGCTACTGCTGGCCCCACATCCTTCGTTTAATCCCTTTTCTAAAGTTAGAGTCGCTCATGTGGCGAACTGTTTAATACATCGATTGAGGAAATCGCGATAAGTTGAAAAGTCAAGTGAGTCACCACGCTCATGCTAAGTCTCTATGAAAAGGCGAACAACTCCCTTGAACTAAGAGTTTAGTCCCTCATTTCATGGTTCCAAAATCCCAGTCGATAAAAGTGGTTGTTATGAAAATTGGATGCCCTACACTATTTTCCAAATCCCTTGTGCTTGTTCTTAAATGCTCAGCGTTTTGGCCATTCCAAAGCATCTGAAGCAGTGGACTTCACTTGCGCCCCTGGGTTGTGTGGAAGCTGCCCATGATAGCTCTGATTGTAAAGCATCTGAAAAATGTGTTATAATTGCAGTGGTCTGCACACTTCCCTTCTCCTGGCTGAGTGCTCTGCATGGAAATTTGAGAAGGAGGTAACTGCAGAAAAAGTGAAACCATCTGAAGAGTCTGAAGGCAGAGACGAATTGTTAACCCGTACGCCAACCTTGAACCAGTTATGCAACTGCTGCACAAAAAAAGAAACCTGGAAACAATAAACTCGCAATGTCTTGGCTCTCTGCTCTGTCTCCCTAGCATCGCACACCATCCGAAATCTGGTCCCAGATTTATTGACCCTGTCTTTAAAACTCTTTTAACTGATTCTCATAAAGAAATTGTTTCATCTCTCAATCCAAACTTCCGAAAGTAACAAAAATCCACTGACTTCTTCGATTTCAAAACTGTCACTAAGTTCAGAAAAAAACTCAAAAAAAGATTCTCAGTTAATATGGAGCTGGGCCTTCAAAACTGGACAATGTATCTCAGAATTACAAACCCCAGAACTTCCAGAGAAAGAAAAGTTTTCTCTGAAGTTAGGGGAAAAAATTCATCTAGGTAAGTTTCCAATTCTGGTCATCAAAACAGTTACACTACAGCTTGATACTAATGATGGTACTAAATCTCGTGTTCATTCTTGTTGACACTGCGTTCTTTCTCCCCATGTGGCTGTCTCCCTCCCTCCATTAGAAAAAAAAATACTTTTATGTCTCGGGAATCTGATGCTGATGTTGTGATGAGCTCTTCTAGTATCGAAGGTTATACCCTTGAATATGATATACGAAGATCTTCGAGGACACGCCTGAAAATGTTTGTCCTACAATTTTGCCTACCCTCTACTGCACGGGTATGGTAGTTTTTTTTATTTCTCGATTTTTTTTTTACCTAAATGTAATGCGGAAAATGCTTTTGTTTCCGCTTTTTTCTTGCCTGCCAAATATGTCTTTTACTGAAAACGTTACGCTGAATTTTAACCTTGACCTGGTCTGATCGTCTTTTATCTCTATTCATAAAACTTATCTAGTATTTCACTTTTAGCATTGGCTGATTCTTTTAATTATTTGTATATTCATGTTGAAAGTGAGCCCTTTTTAGTACTTTTAAGCACCTTTGATGACACTGTGTCTCTGTTTATCTATCATGTGTTTAGCGCAGTTTAGCCAAAAATTGTTCTTGTTATTAAACCCCAACCAACCTGGGGAAAGGCTATAATATTTCATTTTGCTGGATTCCAGGACACATCGGGATAGTTGGAAATGAAAAAGCGGATATAGCTGCCAAAGAAGCCAGGCGAATTATATGGCCATATGTTCCGCTTCCAGACATAGATGGTATTTTGAGGTCTGAGGTTAGTAGATCTTGGCAAGAGATCTGGAATACTCAAGTGAACAATAAGCTCTATTATATTCAACCATCTGTCGGAGGTTTTAAGCCTTGTAATTTTAACCGAAACATTAATGTAAAACTAGTTAGGCTGCGCATTGGGCACACGTATTTTACACATCGTTATCTACTTCACTCGGAACCAGCCCCGATTTGTCAGACCTGTAATACAAATTTTACGGTTCGACATATTTTATCAGAGTGTGAAATTTTTAATAATTGTAGAATCAAATGGTTTGGTAAAGCTCATCCTCAACTTCACGAGCTGTTGGGCAATCCCCCTCATTTTAATTTGTTCTCCTTTGTTGCTGAAATTGGCTTCATGAAAGTAATCTAATTAATTTCTTCATTGGTCATTCTTTCCTTGAAACCATCTTAGTTCGTTCATAATACATTTTAACCTCACAATCACATGATTCATCATTACACATTGATTGGCGCAGCATGGCCCATCTGGGGCCCTTGTGCCATAAAACAATAACTCACTCACTCACTCCTAACCCCCTGCGATGCTATAAATGCCAGCGTTTTGGCCATTCAAAAACTTCCTGCCGCGGGACTCTCACTTGCGCCCGTTGTGCGGAAGCGGGTCATGATAGCTCGGATTGTACAGCATCCGAAAAATGTGTAAATTGCAAAGGTTCGCACACTTCCTTCTCTCGCTCCTGTTCTGCATGGAAATTTGAGAAAGAGGTAATTGCAGAAAAAGTGAAAAAAAATATTTCGTTTCTCGAAGCCAGGCGACTTGTCAAATATCGCGCACCAGCTCCTGGAACCAGCTATGCTAGTGCAGTGGGGGAAAAACCTGAAACTACAAGTACTCGCATCCTCCTTACAATCTTACCTTCTGTTCCATTTAAAGCATCCTATACCCATTCCGAAATCTGTCCCAGATCTATTGACCCTGTTTTAAAACTCTCTTCCACCGATACTCATAATGAAACAGTTTCACTTCAGTTCAAAGTTCGGGAAAGTCACAAAAGTCCACCCGACTTCTCCGATTTCAAAACTGTCACCAATAGGAAAAAACTAAAAAAAGATTCTCAGGTTAATCAGGACAACATAACTGTTGACAAAGTTTCTCCGCATTATAAACCCCCACAACTTACAGACAAAGAAACTGGCGAAGCTTCAAATTCTGTCATCAAACAAAGTAATATTACGGTCACCAAAAATGGTCCTAAATCTGCTCAGGTTTGTTCAGTTGGTCTTGTGCCAGACTCTATGGCTGCTTTCCCTCCAGAGAAAGCAAAAGAAGAAAAGAAAGCCGAGATGAGCTCTTCTAGCGCATCGGAAGGCGACACGCTGGAATATATGTCTGAAGACCTAGAGGACACACCTCAAAATGTTTGTCCTACAACTCCGCCTCCACCCTCTACCGCAAGGAAGAGATAGTTTTTTTAATTTTTCACTTTTTTTACCCAGTTAATTCACAAATGCTTTTGTTACTGCTTTTATTGTTTTGCTAAAGTAAATTTGATTTTACTGAAAAAGTTGCGCTGTTTTTTAAACTCTTTACTTGATTCGACGTCTTTTATCTCGTCTCTAAATTTAATCTCGCATTTCCTTTTATATTGCTTGCTTTTAATTACTTTTATATCATGCGAAAGTGACATTCTTGTAGTTCTTTAAGCACCTTTTCAATGACACCGTGTTCCTGTTTATCTATCATATGTTTGGCGCAGTTTAGCCAAAAATGGCTCTTGCGCCATTAAACCCCAAACAACCAAACCAAACCTCTTTAGCCGATACTCATAAAGAAACAGTTTCATCTCAATTCAAATTTCCGGAAAGTAATAAAAATCCACCTGACTTCTCCGATTTTAAAACTGTCACCAATAGAAAAAAACTAAAAAAAGATTCTCAGGTTTATATGGATAACAAAACTGACAATGTATCTCAGATTTACAAAACCCCACAACTTCCAGACAAAGAAAAAGTTTCTAGTTTGAAGTTAGGGAAAAATTCATCCAGGCAAGTTTCCAATTCTGTCATCAAAACTAGTCATACTGCTGTCACTAATGATAGTACTAAATCTCGTGTTCATTCTGTTGACACTGAGCTTCTCCCTATGCATGTTCTCCCTCCATTAGAAAAAATAATTTTACAATCTCGGGAATCGGATGCTGATGCCGAGATGAGCTCTTCTAGTGCATCAGAAGGCGACACCCTTGAATATGATATGTCGGAAGATCTCGAGGACACACCTGAAAATGTTTGTCCTACAACTCCGCCTCCACCCTCTACTGCACGGAAGCGGTAGTTTTTTTCTTTTTTTTTCCCAAATGTAATGCAAAAATTTTTTTGTTTCTGTTTTTTTTTTTTGCTGAAGCAATCTTATTTGTTTTTACTGAAAGAGTTGCGTTGATTTTTTAACTCTTTACTCGGTTCGACGTCTTTTATCTTCTCTATAAACTTTA
This sequence comes from Araneus ventricosus, assembly GCA_013235015.1. Classification (NCBI taxonomy): domain Eukaryota; kingdom Metazoa; phylum Arthropoda; class Arachnida; order Araneae; family Araneidae; genus Araneus; species Araneus ventricosus. Next base: position 15,606 of record BGPR01006965.1, read on the forward strand.
TCTTGTATTTCACTTTTATATAGCTTGATTTTAATTGCTTTTCTATCATGCGAAAGTGGCATTCTTTTGGTATTTTAAGCAACGTTTTATGACACCATGTTCCAGTTTATCCATCATATGTTTGGCGCAGTTTAGCCAAAAATGGCTCTTGCGCCATTAAACCCCAAACAACCAAACAACCAAGCCGCCGTGGACGGTCTCCCATTGACAACCTTGTTGTGCTTGAATCTCAAATCCGCAATGCGTTTGTCCGGAGAAACCATCTTGTTTCTATATTTTTTGACATAGAAAAGGCGTACGATCGTACGTGGCGCTATGGTATTCTTCGTGTGTTATTTGATTTTAAAGGTAATCTGCCAGTTTTTATACAAAATGTTTTAACAACTTTTATTTTTCGAGTTCGCATTGGTAGCACATTTTCACACCCTTTTATCCAATATGAGGATGTTCCTCAGGGAAGTGTTTTGAGTGTCACCCTTTTTATTCTCCATTTAAGCCAGATGCTTCATGTTTCACCTTCATCTGTTTCTAGTACACTTTATGTTGACGACCTTCAGATATCGTGCCAAGGATCCAATATGAATCTAATTGAACTGCAGCTTCAGAGAACCCTGAACAAACTTGGGCTTGGTGTGATAAAAATGGACACACGATTTCTCCAGAAAAATGTCGCTGTGTCCACTTTTATCGAAAACGGAGCTTGCATCCTGATCCTGCTATCCAAATTCGAGACGCCAATATTCCTATCGTTGAAGAGGTGCGCTTCTTAGGGGTCTCATTCGATCGAAAACTCACTTTCCTTCCACATGTCCTTAATTTGTGGATTGGTTGGTTGGTTGGTTGGTTGATTGAGGTTTAATGGCGCAAGAGCCATTTTTGGCTAAACTGCGCCAAACGTATGGTAGATAAACAGGATCACGGTGATAAAATATATGGTGTTATATTAAAAGAGGTAGATAAAAATCTAAAATTTGAAATTCATAGGTGCATATGAAAATGCCAAAATGGGTTGCCAAACATGGATAGATGAGCGATGAAAAGAGATAAAAAATACAAGTTTTAAAATATGTGAGATTGTAAAATATGTCTAAAAAATCACATGGTGGGCAAAGACCAAATAAAAGTCCAAGGACGAAATCCATATAGAAAAAATGTTTAAAAAATTAAAGAACTAAACAAATAAGTTTAAACAAACCATTTCAGCGTAAGTCGTTTGTTTGCTTTTTTTAAAAATAATATTTTGAAAATAAAGTACAAAACAGAGAAGCAATAATGCTACCTGTTTCTATATTTGTTTGCCTTTTCAGGTTTGGAAGGGGGTGGAGGACTGATAGCTGCAGGTGAGTCTTCCAAGTCCTCCGACATATTGTACTCTAAGGCATCCTCTTCTGATGCAGAGGAGGAGCTCATCTCGGCATCAGCATCCGATTCCCGAGATTGTAAAACTGTTTGTTCTAACGGAGGGAGAACAGCCATTGGTAAAAGCTCAATGTCAACAGAAGAATGTTTGGTGGTTTCAAACGGTTTCAATGCAGATTGATTTGTAGATTTGTTATCTTTTGTTGGAAGAGGGTTAGTAACTTCACGGTGAGAGGTGGTGTAAAATTTTGCGATCTTTTCTGCTTTGGCGTTGGTATTTGTTTTAGTAGAATTCTTTTTTAACTTTTTTTTGTTAATAACCAGTGTAAAGTCAGTTAAATCAGACGAGACCAAAGCTTCTTCACTGACCGGAGCAACAGGGGGAGTGGAAGGAATCGGTAAGTTGGTCATTGGAGGAGATTCTCTTGTAAGGGATTCAGACGGTTTAGAATTAGAAACAACAGAGGCATCTTTATTTCTGTCGGCGGAAGGAGCAGAAGATGATTTTTTTGCGACAGAAACGTAACTATTTCCGGGTGTAGGTGTCATAGATTTTACAAGTTTCCGGGCTTCGGGATAGGATATTTGTTTTTTAATTTTTGTGGTGATTATTTCTTTTTCTAATTTCCATGCTGAACAGTTTCGAGAGAAGGAGGTGTGGGCGTCTTTGCAGTTGACGCATTTCTCAGCAGCGGTGCATCGAGAACTGTCGTGGCCTACCTCTGCACAACGGGCGCAGGTGAGTGTCCCGCGGCAAGAAGTTTTCGAATGTCCGAAACGTTGGCACTGGAAACAGCGGAGTGGGTTGGGTATATATGCCCTAACAGAAAGACGCATGTATCCTGCCTTAATATGTTCAGGTAATTTTGCGGAATCAAAAGTTAGTATTAGATGCTTTGTATTTAGGAGCTGGCCATCCCTCCGTATTGATATACGACGCACATGGCTGACCCCTTGGCTTTGCAATTCTTTAAGGATTTCTTCTGTTGCAACATTGAGCAATTCTCCGCAGGTGATAACTCTCTTGGAGGAATTCAGAGATGCATGTGGAGAGACAGATATTGGAATATTAGAAAAATTTTTAACTTTCACTATTTGTTGAGATTGTTTCCGAGAGTGGACTTCGACCAGCAAGTCGCCAGATAGAAGCTTTTTAGTGGATTTTACTTCACCGATAGTTTCGGTAATGGCTTTTTCAACTAAGAACGGCGATACAGTGTGAAAAGTTTCATTAACAGTAGAGTTTCTTTTAATCATAAAAAAGGTCGGAAAATTTGTTAGTTTTGAAAAATTTGAAATTTGTTGCCCACTGAAGGGACCAGATTTTCTTTTACCCATATGATATGGCATATGGTTCAGGTCCGACGGCACCGCCCACCACGGAGCCCAACAAGGGAAGGCAGCCACCGGCTCTGGGTATTCCCAGCCTCGGCGCTTACCTTGGTGCTAGTCGGAACCTATACGCTCAGAGTCACCCCCGGGGACAGTGACCACCCTTAACGCCAAGCCCAAGGAGTGACCCCTTCGCTTGATCCCCTTGAGCAGACCAGCCATGTGACTGGGATACTAGCCGATTGATACACCGGGGACCGAAATGCACCACCCGTCTAATGGGTCGCCACGCACGGCCAACACGTGGGGGTAATCTGCTGTCCATGAGAAGCAAGAAGCAAACAGAGCGGCAACTGCTTCTCATGGAGAGCTCCCTCGCCTACCCTCGAGGGAAGGAAGAAAAAAAGTGAAACTCAAAAAAGAGGTTAAATTCGAAAGGAGAGCAGACACTAGGGTACCTCGGGGTCGTGAAGCCCGTCACACCTAAAGAAGATGTGCCCCTGAGGGGTTGTGGAAGCGGTGTGAGAAATCACTAAATATTTTAAGTCCTCTCAACTACAACATGGGGAGCAGATCGACCATCTTTACTTATATCAATCTGTAACACTTTCCCGCATTGATTATGGATGCGAAATACATGGCTCCGCTCGATCTAGTGCTTTGCGACATCTATATACTGTACATCACTCAGCCTTATGAATCTGTTCCGGGGCTTTCCGTACTTCGCCGGTAGATAGCCTGTCAGTGGTTTGATAGATTTGTGAGAAGAAATTAACTTAGATGGCATTATTGACGAACTTTCAAGCAAGAAAGCTAGGAGAGTGGAATTTTAATTTAATATTTATTTAGTGAAACAATTATAATGCATGTAACGTTTACTTTTCAAATACTTTCACTATGTGAGCATATTCATATTTCGTTTTCTTATTAATATCTTTTACAGATGTGATGTGAAGAAATAGACTTTTGCTGAACCTTGTTTTTGCGAGATTATGAAGCGAGTCTTTTTCAAGAAAATTAAGTTTAGAATCGACACTTGCTTTATATTATGAATTTTACTGATAAATTAATTAAACTTGTTCCCGATTCGTTAAATACGTCAGTCAAGTTTTTTTTCTATCTGCTAAGAAATTTTCTTTAACTTATTTTCTCATTAAAGAAATTGCGAACATTTTTAATTTTAAATACACTGGTTTAGAAAATGATTGAAGGCATTATAGAAAGAGGGGGCGGCTGAAATTAAGTGGCACGATGTCGGCTGAAATTGAGTGGCACGATGGCGGCTGAAATTGAGTGGCACGATGGCGGCTGAAATTGAGTGGCACGATGGCGGCTGCACATCTAAAAACGGGCCTGCGAATGCCGCAGCATATCGTAAAGATATTGTAGGAATACTCTAGAGAGCACTTTGTGCTATTAGGTTCGTATGAGAGAAAAATATGAAAAGTAAGGTTATGTGCAGATAAATCAACAAACATGCGAGAATCGATCATAGAATGCGAGTCTAGGATCGTACTCTTTACAATCAATAAATTAATCAATATATATTTACGAAATCGAATTTATTCTTTAATGCTTTTTTTGATTTACAAGTAAATTTATTCTAATCATGAAAAAAAATTATTTATAAAAAGGAAAATTAGCTGTATTGTTATCTTTTAAAATTAGTTTTTTTGTTGTGAATCCCATGCATTAAGACTATCCTCTTCCCTTTTTAACAACGATAGTTACCATGGTTACTAGAAAGGAAAAGTGTAGCTTATGACCTTGGCACCACGAGTCTTCGTACGACATTAAATGAAACCTCAACGATCATAAAGGCAGCAGTGTGGGAAGTGTTTTCGTCAACACAATGAAAAATAGCATTGGAGATAACCTTGCCCGCCCACAACATCGTGGCGCCATCTATAGAATCATTTATTCATTACTATCAATGTCGTAACAAGAATAAATTGCATTTGGGACAAAATATTATTTCTTCTCGCATATTTTTGGCTTTAAAAAATGGAATAAACGCCCTGATATTTTGAAAGATTTCTTCATTTATAATTAGCGTTTTGGCCAGGATATACTAATCTTGCCCTTTGCTTTGCTACGCCACCTGCAATAAACACATTTCAATACAGCTTAAGTAGACTGTTAATGAAAAAATAAAAACTACCTTCTGTTTATTTTCCTGTAGTGTTAAATAAATAGAAATAATGCCACTATCAAGTTGTATGTCACTTTGACTTCGCAATGTATCGTTGAAATATACCATTATTTACCAGGGCCGGCCCAAACAAAAGCGGGGCCTGGTTCAAAGTTGATTTGCGGGGCCTTGCAACAAAATTCGTATAACAAAATAATGATTTATTGCATTTTGGTAATTATTAGATTGCTCAGGTTGGAAAAGGACGTAATTAATAAATGGATATAATTTATGCATACGGAATATAAGAAATATAATTTTAAAAATAATTTTTGATAATGAAAATCATTACATTTAATATGACCAACGTACTAACTTTAATGCTAAAATCGTTAAAAACATTATCCTACACGAAATAAATACTGAAATTAATTTAATAATAGTTATTAAATTGTCAAAAATAATTATGAAAAGGCAAAAATTTAACCGTCCAGAAGTCGCGCGTATGTACGACGTACTTGTATCGTGCATCGAATTATATATTTATATCGTGTTATTTTACAAAATGAATTCAACTTATATTTATGTAATCTGTATTTAATAGCTCCATACTAAATAAAGATTATATAAATAAAAATTGCACTTATAAAAGAACGATATAAGCACGTAATACGAGCCACAATATATAAGTATCTCCTGCAATACGCGTGACTGCTGGAAGGTTAAATAATCCAAATATGCAATACTTAATAATGTGGTGTTATGCTAGACAAATAATAATTGGAATTATATTGGATTTCGATTCAACATGCACTTTTCCAGCTTTTATGGAGGAAAATTCATCAATTACTCCATCGAATTAATTTTATTAGAATCGCATTTTTCGATGCTAAGAAATACAAGATCACTCAGGCCATCTTCCATGGTCAAAATGACAATATTAATCAGTTTACTGAATGAGCGTTTACAGCTCGCAACAGACACTGAAATTGTTAAAAGTATCTGAAGTGCATTTCTCAGATTTGGGAAAACATCTTTACCGTAAGAAGTATAAATTTTAAAACCTCTATAGCAATTTTTGAACAAAAGAAATGTTAAATATTTTAACACTTTTTGATTCAAGTATGTGAAAGCACACAATTTTTTGTGTGCTTTCATTATTGTAGAATGAGGACAGAAACGTACTGAATATTCAATACTAAATACGAATTACTGTAAATATATTTCAGAGAGAGAAAAGTATAAACTCAGATGAACTTATAAGTAAATTTAAATAATGCAGAGGCTGCTCAGTCATTGGTACTGAAGAGGATTCGATTATTTGATGCAAGTGCAAATTAAATCATTTGACATTCACATTTTGAAACAGCTATTTGAATATGATAACTGAATTCAAGCATTCCTTTTTAAATAAAACAAATTCTTCAATTATATTTTGCGAACACATGTTGTAGAAATGTGTGCTGTTTTCCTGCTTTTGTGAGGAAATATAAAAACTGTTTAGTTTGAAAACTTTCTGCGCTAAAATTAAAATGAGAAAATAGGTTCAATTCGAGTTTCAAAACATGAAAGTTCTAGAAACTTTAAATAGCTTTTAACCATGCAATCAATTGAAAGAGAAAGTCCCTCCCGCCCTTTCAATTTTTCTGTCGATTTACGATTACAATATTGAAATAAAATTTCATACCGTTTGAATGAGATCTTCTTTTAACTTGGATTATGAAATGAATTTTAAAAGTTCAGCTCATTATTTTTTCATATTTAGTAACAAATAGTTCAAAAAGATAAAACTAAAAAGAGATAATCATCTGATCACAAACTTATCCACAATTATGTACAACCTACTGTGAGTTTCGGTTTTAGGATATTTAAATTGAATCAATCTTCAAAATGCTTTGTATATTTTAAAACTTATCGAAATGATTTTGATGTGTAGTTTGTAAAAATAATAAAAAGATTCGAAATAAGTAGCATTTTATAGTAAAATCTGCAGAAAGTAAAAGAGTAGAAAACACCAATTGTCGTTTGTTAATAAAAAAAATCTTTTATTTGAAATGTATTCAATAATAACAAATAGCAAAAATATTGTACTACAGAAACAAAGGGGAACTACATTGTTTTTAAAATTGATAACCTATTATAATATTAAAATTTTCTTTTTAGAAATATAAGAAGAAATGTTGTTTAATAAATAAGTATAAATAAAGAGATAAAAAATAGTATACCTGAAATTTGTCTACAAGAACAAAAGCAGAATATTTTATTTTGCTGTATTCACTGTATTCTGAGTGCGAACGAACTATTCAACTGAAAATTAAGCTTCCGAAAAGACTCATTGTGATGTCCTTAGTGTTTCACACAATCCAAATAATATTCCAGATTCAATATTTCAGATTCACTTCTATTGATTAAACTCTAAAAGATACATGTAACAGACTACCTTTTAAAAAGTACCTACGATGAATTTATAGATGCTGGAAAACCACACTTAACAAGAAAAGAGAAAAACCCCTGTGATATGTGCCTCATCATCACTTAGCAGTCCTACTGGGCACAAGAGAAATACATGTGCTTAACATAGAACTAGATAAGGAGACGATGAAGAAGGGGCACCACAAAGTGTGTGTCCGCGATGGATTGATAGTGGGATGGAGATATTTAACAGAATACCTTTTAGCAAGTACCCACGATGAATTCATAGATTATGGAAAACCACACTTTTTGCAACAAAAACGAGAAACCCCTTTGACATATGTGGTTCATCATCGTTTAGCAATCTATTGGACACAAGGGGAACAGATGTGCTCAATTTAGAACTAGACAAGCCGAAGATAAAACATTCATTTAGAGGTGCCTTTTTAAGCTGCCCAAGGAAAGACTATGTGCTGGCCATTAGGGGAACAGATGTGGATCCCCACAGAAGTCCCTGAAGCAATTGTCTAGGGAACAAGGAATGTATTGAATGTTATCACCTGAAACCGACTTCAGCCATTTCACGAAGACGTCAGAACGTATTACTCGCAGTCTCCTGTTTCTGCAATATTTTACATGTATGTTCGGATAAAAACAAACAAACAAATCGCAAAAAGGCATTTTCATTTTGTAAAATCCCTCAGCGGCGCGGGGCCTTGTGCGGTCGCACCCTACTCCGGCAGGCTCTGCTCTTTACATTCATATTTAAATGGCAAGCTTTGGCAATTTTTCGCCCATTATCAGCCTGGTAACCACATTTTTCACTCTTCAATGAAAACTGAGTTGTGTCAACGATTTACATTTCGGATCTAGTTGTTACAACTAATCAGCGACATATTGACAAGGATAGTTGCAAAACCAAACTCAAAATTTTAAAAGCATTATTAAATCGCCATTCTGACACCCATTGGCATAACACACTGTCCGATGCCTACGACAACAAGACTACTTTCCCCTTTGCCCAAGCCATAGCCTTTGCAGAACACTACTCCCGTGACCACGACAAGAGCTGTTACAAAAAGGACCTTGGACAGACTCAGGATGACAACCTGGATAATATTTTTCCCTCAAAGAAATTCAACATGCCATCAAGGATACTAAGCTTAGCTCACCAGGTTAAGACGGGGGTTCCTGGAAAAATTTTAAAACCTCTCTCCACCATCAACCTCTTGAAGTTCCTCAATAGGGTGAATTGAAAATTCAAAGTGTGGATAAAATAATCGTCATAGTGTGCAAAAGTTGTCCTTTAAGTGTACTAGCATACATGCAAAATTTTTTCAACTTTGTTTAATATCTTCCGGTGCCCCAAGACAAAAAACCCGATTTTTATGCAAATTTCGAATTAAAGATTAAAAATGTGTTAAAGAAACGATTTTACAGGGAGAAACGTAGAGGAGAGGGCGAATGAATGATAAAAATACGAACAAAAATTGGGAAATTTTCGTAATGAAAAAATATCGTGTTTGTTCGATATCACGTTTTGTAAGTGTAAAAATTTCGATACATGTAAATGCCAAAAAGACATGAAAATTCTACTTGCTTAGCGATTGTTTATAATAGATAAGATATTAGAAAGGAAAATGGTTATTGGAGAAGTGCACGTAATTGCGACTAAAAAAAGAGAAAATGAAAAAAGAAAACAGAGATGGAAGACAAAAGAATAAAACGTAAAATGGTTAAAACTGATTCTAATGCTCAATCAATGGAGCTACTTGAGCTCAACACTATGTTTTCGTCCTTGTATACAGATACGGATGTAATTACTTTGGAATATCAATCATAAAATCGTTTAGATTTCCCTACCTTAGCAATGGAATGTAATCGATATGGAATTTTAGATAGAGCACCTGCTTCATTTGCCAGTGCTGTTTTACAAGGAATTGGAATTGTACACGAAGGAGAGGCTTCGTATGTGGTATACCGCAATAAAATTCGTATACAGCGTAAAAAGCTTTAAAATGTAGTTGCAGAGTCTACTAAGTTAACTGTGTCTTGGTCTCTTTTAACCGGATTATGTTTCGATGGGAGAAAAGACAACACAAAAGTGCCAATTAAGAAGGACACAAAGTACTACCCAAAGACCACGAAGGAGGAGCATTATACTCTTGTAAACGAACCTAACTCTGTGTATATCGGACATGTTACTGCTGCAACAGGAGGAACTAAAGCCATAAAAGAAGCAGTACTCAAATTTTGTATCAAATAATATGTAAGTAAATGGGCTAACAGTAATTGGATGCGATGGAACAAATGTTAATACTGGGCACAAGGGAGGCATTATTAGCTTGATGGAACTGGCCTCAATAGACCATTACAATAGTGAATTTGTTTGCTTCAAACAAATGAGTTACCTCTCCGTCATCTACTAAATTCTTTGGATGATGCAACAACTGGTCCTAAGGAATTTTGTCGACCAATTGGCAAAGCAATCAAAACCTGCGAGGAGCTACCTGTAGCTCCTTTTTCTTCAATAAGTGTGGAGAATATGCCACATAACATAGATAGAATGGTTCTCAGCAATGATAATCAATATCTATATGATATTTGTCTAGCGATATCACGTGGTGAATGTTATTCTGACCTGGCATTAAGAAAGCCTGGTCCAGTTGCTCACTCAAGGTGGCTAACAATTGCAGGTGGAATTTTAAGGTTGCATGTGATCACAGAAAAACTATCTGACAAACTTATTATTCTTGCAACATATATTATGAAGGTATATGCAACCTGTATGGTTCCATGTCAAGACAAAGCCCTCCATAACAGAAGGAGCGCTGCATATTTGGAGACTTATCTCATTTTTTAGATATTTGGAACCCAATTTAAGAAATATAGTACACACTTCTATTCAACAAAATATCTTCTTTTGTCATCCTGAAAATATGCTATATCAATGCTCGCAGATAACAAAGAGAATATAAGGTCTTTATCACTACGAAAACTAATTTGTGCTAGAAATGAAAACAGAGGATCATCAGAATAAGAATTTTTCAAGTACCAAAAATAGACTATAAAGCAAAGGATTTTTTGCACTTATTAACTGGCAACGAGTTGGACCTTTTGAACCACATCTTTTGATGAATGTGCCACTTAAAGAAATTGAGGCCATGGTAAGAGTTAGACGAAGGAATGGTCAAAATATCCATGCCATACCCAAGCTGTAGGAAGATGTTTTCGCTTAGTGTCTGAAGCGTCGGAAAGTGTATGCGAAGAAGAGAAGAGACACGGCTTCATATTGAATAGGATACAATCAAGAAGTACTATCAAGCATTATAATACCAAAAAGGATTACATCCTTTAGAAATATGTAAATCTTCAAACTAATGGAATTAAAAAAATATATGATGTAAGATCACTTTTTATAAGTTTTGTGATTTATTGCTTTGACTATTAAATTTATACTTCATGTATTATTGTAAAATTATAATTATTTATAACTTTATACTTTAATGCTTGAATAATCTGCCAATTTTTCAAATATTTTTCATTAATCCACAATTTTTAATAGATATTTGTAAAAATGTCAATTTTTAACTTTTTGGGGGGCTTTCGGGCCACCAAAAGATATGAATGAATTTCATTAATAATAATGAAAAAACGTAAACTAATATACCCAAAACAAAACTTTCCTACCCGGCGTTAAAGGAAATTTTGAAAATATTTTTTGTTTTATAAATTTTCAAAAAAAATGTCATTTTTAACTGTTTTTGGGGCACTGGAAGGTATGAATGGATTTGAATAAAAAAATATATAAACTAATATACTTAAGACACAACTTTCCCGCCCCATGCTAAAAATAATTTCAAAATTTTTTTTCCTATACTTTTCGATCCACCCTATTCCTCAACCTCCTTAATTCCTTGTAGATTTCCGGCACCATCCCTAAAAGCTGGCTGTCGGCTATTATCATTCTAGTGCTCAAGATCGGGAAAAACCCGTCTCTCATTTCTTCCTATAGACCCATTGCCCTTACGTCTGTGCCTTGCAAGATTTTCGAGATGATCCTTCAACGTCTTGTGACGCACATCGTAAAACATAATGTCTTTCATCCCAATAGTTTTGGTTTCCTTCCCTTTAGGGACTACCAAACGGCGCTCATGAAAATTTGTGAGGACATTTCCTCGTCTCGTGCAAGAAAAGAAGCCATAATTCTTGTGTCCTTGGATATACAGGTAGCTTATGACTCTATCTGCACAACGCTCTAGTCTATAAATGCCTCGGGATCTGCCTCTCGCATAGACTTTACCGCTGGATCGCCACCTTCCTCGCCAACCGAACCATAAAAGTGAGGTGGAGACCATGACCCACCGACTCACCCATTGGGGATCATGACCATCACCCACGTACACTGACTCACCCATTGGGTTTAGAGTCTACAAGGATGGACGGGGAAGAGTCGGACCCAGAACCAGGGAGGCCGCAGAGTACCTCCCCAGACCCTTGGAGCAGCATTTATTAAACATATAAAATAAAATCCCAGATACACACCTTCCCATTTGGAAGGTATAAGGCATTTCGCTACTTGCAAGTAGCGGAAAGCAAAATCAGTAGTAACACAACAAAACAAACTAAACAAAAAAAACACAATCGGGTGCAACAAAACACAAAAACAAGATTAACAAACCAAAACAACAAAAACTACTGTAGTGTCCTAGAAAATGTAGCCGAGAAATTAAGCAATTTTTAATTTAGTTTATTAATGACACACACAGGACTAGCACAACATAAATAGACAATCGCACAAAACATTTAACATAAAAAAAAAGAAAATATACATTACAAATCTCATTATTTTGAATCATGGCCACACAAACATATAAGCCTCTTCATTCTCAAACACACACAACCGCTCTCATCAATGTCCGACAGCCAACTGTCTGTTTTCAGAACAGTCTTGTGCCGCGCCATCTACTGCAAGCAATAGCAACTATGAAGTCTAATTTTTACACTACTCAAAAGAAAAACTCAATAGAACAATTGCTAATACAAACGAAAATACATTTTAAAGTAACAGAATCTTTGAGCAACAAGATCCACAAAAATTCAAATATTAAATACCAAAAACCGAATAAAAACTTTCACAGAATACACAGGACTCAAAAAAAATCATACCCGTTCCGAAAGGTTATCCAGTCTAACCCTTATACCAATTACAACATCAAATTCAAAACAAAATGCAAAAATGCAAAATACAATTAAAAATATGTCTAAAGTTTAAATAATAATAAATAAATAAAATCAAACAATTCGCAATAACAATAACATTCAGTCACACGTAAAAATATTGTAAATAAACCCCGACTGCACACTTAAATAGCTGCTAATCCAAATAGCATTTGAAAAAAATACTAAAAATAAAACACCTTCAGCTTCTACAGGAGATAAAAGTAACAATTGTTAAACAAATATAAGAAAATGCTACATGAGAACGAATATATTTTTAAAGCAACCCTAAAGAAAAAGGGCACACATTCAACTAATTATTAAATCTAACCAATTAAACAACACACGTACAAAATTTATCAAAACCAAAATACTCAAGATACAGTGAATAGATATTTAAAAATGGTTGTTAAACATGTGAAACAATCCTTGACTTGAATGAAACTCTTTCCGTTTGCCTCCCCAACAAAGCTGGTCTTCCTCAGGGCAGCGTTCTTTCGCCAATCTTTTCTCCATATTTAGGGCTGACCTTCAGGAAATTTTCCACCAAAACGTTGGATGGGTACTTTATGCAGACGACATCTTCATCTACGCTATAGCTCCCAACTACCAGGTTGCTCGAAATCTCCTACAGAACACCCTCAAGGACCTTCGCAAATGGTGCAACTACCGAAAACTTTCCATCTTCCCTGATAAATAAATGTTCGGCAATAAACTTCTCCCGGAAACGGAACTCTCCAGACTTCCACCTTCAATACAACGGACATCACATCCCTTGGGTTGTCTCTAAATTCTTAGGTATAACTTTTTCCTCAAACTGGACCTTCAAAACACATTTTCAAAATATCGGGAAAAAGTGCTTTAGGCCCCTCTACGTCCTCAAAGCTGTTGCCTCCATCCACTGGGTGCCCATCCTCACCACCTCATGAAAATTGCTATATGAAATGAAACGGCGACTTAATTTTAGACTGCGAGTTTTTATTTTATTTTTGGATAAAAATTCAGTAAAGCTAAACAGTTTAGCCAAAAATGGTTCTTGCGCCATTAAACCCCAACCAACCAACCAACCAATCAGTAAAGCTAAATGAATGAGTGTAAGGAATGAAGAAAACTAATTAGAAACTTAACTTTAATTAATTTTAATTAAAAAATTAATTTAATCAAATTCAATAGTTGTTTCATTAAAATAAGTTTAAGAAAGACTTTCCGTCTACAGTTTTAAACTGTAATAAATAAACAATTTTATTAACTTATCAACTGATTCAAAAGTCTTAATTAAAGGAAATTAATTACATTAATTAAAGTAAATTAATTATCGGTAATTAAAGTAAGGAATATAGGGAAAATAAATAAAAAATGACTTTGAACTTATTTTTTTAAATAAAATTAATTAACTAAAAAACATCCATTGCTTAGATAAAATGGCTTTAAGAAAATGTTCTTTTTCCAGTTTTAAATTTTACAAAATAAATAATTTCACAATTAAATTATTAATAATTCAAAATTATTTGAAAGACAGTGAAACGGTGGAGATTCAAATGAATTACAGCGCAGCGTAGAATTAATGTAAAATTATATTTGTTTAGTGTGATATTTTCTTAACATTCAGCTATTCCACATATGCGACGTAAATTAATTCTGTAAAAAAGTCCCCTTCAACTATGAAATTTTTATTGCGATTTATTTTGAACAAGTATCTTAAATATATTCGTCTCGCACTCTTGATCATTCGTGACTGCTTCGTAAAGCGAAATTTTTGAAACCTCATTTTTGTCTCCAAAATTTTTTTTAATGACAAAATTGAGACTTGAAATGTAAATCCCGAATATAACGAAAAGAAATGCAACTTAAAATGGTCTATTGAGCAGATCTCAGAGAACTGTTTTAAATGAAGATGATTTCAACAATTTTCGCTTAGAAGTACTGAACGTATGTGGATGTCCAAGCGATATACAGCAGTGGCAAATGAAAATGCACCACCCTTGATTTTGTCGTATTTTATACACGAGGGTGTTGCAATCACTTAGATGACTCAATAGCAAAAACTATGATGCAGTTATTCGTTCTTATTGCAAACTGATCAAAATTAGCTTCTTTCCAACAGTATTTTATGGACAGTTTAAATTAATAATGTCGTATAAGTAAAAAAAAATGTAAGTGGTTCATTGGTCACTACAACAGTGTAGAAACAAAGAATCTAAGGAAAGCAAATACGACGCTTCAACAGCTTATGCGTTCATACTATGAAAATATTATTGACAGTTTTTAAAAAGCGGAAGTATTACCACTATTTTAAATAAGACATTATAAATGAAAAATGATACAGTCAAACGCCGATGTAATGAACCCTCGGTTATATCGAACTTTTCAAATGGTTCCAACTGAACTCCTATTTCATTAATGTACTTGTAACGAACTTCAAAAGCAAAGAATTCGAATATAGCGAACCGAAATTTTTGCTTTTCAAGCTAAATGGTTAGAAAAGCACAGATCGAATGCTTTTCTCAAAGCGAAATTGAACATTTCGAATGTTGCGATGACGACCTCATTATATCTGACGCACGAAGTGATGAAGATACACAGGTTGGTCATAAATTATTGGACCCATTTCAAAAATTAATTTAAAAAAGACTTATAATGCTATAATAACTGCGGTTTTGGGACCGAGGGCCTCTATAAAAATTTAGACTTCGTATTTTTTCAGCAGAACATTTATTGATTGAAACACCATAAATATAATTCTTCACGTCATTTAAAGCATTTTCCCAACTGAAATTACCTGTCTATCTATGACGTTTTAGAAATTGGATATTAAGACATGATCAGAGTGGATACCTGCATAAGCAGATAAATTGTTTTCTTATATTATATAAACTTATTTCCTACAAAAAAGTCGCCTTTATTAATTCAGTTATTTTCATTTTACAATGTATTAGATCTTGGAACTGCCCTAAGATAAACTCCACCGGCTGGGTTGGTAATTGCAGTTAGGCATACTAAAGGCAAAGGATCATCGGTTTTCTCGCATGCTTCAAATCTGAACTTTTTCACGAGTCTAAATATCGCGAGTTTTGCTTCTGTTAGGGCAAATTTCTCCGCTATGCAATTTCTCCTACCGATTCCAAAAGGCATGTAGGCCATGCTGTTCAGGAATGCCTTGTTTCCTGGCGAGAAGCGATTCGGATCAAACTTCCACGGGTCTGGCCATAGTTCTGGATCATGGTGGATGTCCCAAATTGGAGCTTGGACGACAGCTCCTTTAGGTATTGTTATTGATCCTACTTGATAGTCCTTTCTCACTATCACAGTAGAATGCATCCAACTGCTATCAGA
The DNA here is from genome assembly GCA_013235015.1 of Araneus ventricosus. Classification (NCBI taxonomy): domain Eukaryota; kingdom Metazoa; phylum Arthropoda; class Arachnida; order Araneae; family Araneidae; genus Araneus; species Araneus ventricosus. The sequence continues at coordinate 31,393 of BGPR01006965.1, forward strand.
ATTCTCTTCACATTGCGGCTCCTGCAAAATGGGGGTTATAATATCCTCTTTTGTTGGATTCCGAGTCATGTGGGTATTACTGGAAATGAAACAGCGGGCTATGCTGCTAAATCTTCATCGTCTTTTCTTATCCAAGGATTACCATATTCGGATATTAAGAAGCACTTTAGTTGTCGCATATTTTCTTCTTGGCAAGGTACATGGGATCTGCAGATTCATAACAAACTACATTCTATCAAACCTACAGTTTGTTTGTGGCCTATTCTCTCTATCCGTGAGGTTGACGTCAAATTGACTCGCCTTCGTATAGGCCATACTCGTTTTACACACAGGCATCTTATCTTCGGTGAAAGGATACCCATATGCCCCACGTGTCGTGTTGGTTTTACCGTTCGTCACATTTTAGTCGAATGCCCTGGTTTTAACTCTCATCGTGTTCAGTTTTTTCAATCATCGTCAATAACCATGCAAGACTTGGTGGGTGAGATACACCACCCAAACATTTTTAATTTTTTAAAGGCTATTGGCTTTTATACGTGCATTTAGCATCTTTTTTCATTTTGTTAAATTTCGCTCATACTTTTCTTTACCATTCTGTCTTTCACTTCAATTTTATCCATTGCACCCTTTATCTTTATTAATATGGATTCGCTAAAACTTTACCATTTGTGTGGCGCAGTTTAGCCAGAAATGGCTCTTGTGCCAAAAAACAAACAAACAAACAAACCTACTTGATAGTCTTCATTGCATTTTCGAATTATGAATCCTGTTATTGGCGGGTATAGACGAAGAGATTCTGATAAGACTTGTCTGAGATATTGAAAACCTGAAATATATAAGAAGCTGAACTTGGTGTGCAACTTCAGAAGAAAAGTGTTAATACAAATAAATGATACTGATTAGAAATATCAATTAGAAGAAAGCATCTTTGATGTTATCTGTTTCTGTAACTTCAACTTCGGTAGTTTTTCCAACGTGTATTGTTCCACTGAGTGAGGATTGTACGAGGGTTGGAAATTTAACAGCATCAACTGTACAATTAGGTCCTATACAACATTCAGAGGAAAAGAGTGAATAAAAGCTAACGTTAATGATTAGAAATATCCATTGCATTAAATCATTTTTTGAGGTACAGTTTGTAATAAATCTGTTTATGTAAACATAACTCTGGAAGCTTTTTAAAAATCTGTTTAAGTAAACATAGAATTGGAGGCTTTTGTAAACTTTTGATTCGGATGGAGCTGTCAATCGCTTTAAGAATCTCTGGAAGAATTTGGTAAAGAATGCATGAAGTGGTTCCTTCGGAAATTATTTCAGAGTCATCAGTGGAATACAATAATAACCACACGGCTTAAATTCCGGTACTCCGGAGGATTGTAGAGCTACTCCCAGAAACAGCGAGCAAAAAAATCAGCCATGGGTCGTTATCGAACTGTTCCGACGATTCTTAACCCTTTAACCGGTTTGCCCATACGATATACAGGCTACCCAAAATTAGCCCTAACTGGTTTGCCCGTACAGCAAAGGGCATCGATATTTGCTCCTTTCTTTTCAAGTTTGTCGTATTTTTAATTCTCGTAACAAAACTATCAAATTTCTTCAACAGATGGCGTAGCTTGTCCGTGTCACAGAAAAACTGTCCATCCGGGTCTTTCGTTGAAGGGTTTTTTTCCTCGCCGATGAACAGAAGCGGGAATTTTGTATGCAGAAAAATATATGCCTTTTTTGTCAACTCTTCTGGTAAAAAAATATCCAGTTAAGGGGTTAAAGAGATAGGCCGCTGCATCAGAATCGGCGCCAGAATTGGGAATGCTTCAGGAGTTCTATCACTTCCACATCGCTGGAAACAAGTTGTATATAATGTTGCTGACGACATCGAAGGAATGTAAACATTTCAATCTAGTATTTATGCTGTAATGCAGTCGGACCTCTATTTAACGAAGTCGCTAAATCCCGGAAAAAAGTTCGTTATATGGAAAATTCGTTAAATACAGATTCACCTTTTAAAATACTTGAAACTGCACAAAACAGATTTTAAATTCGTAAATACTAAATATTATTTAAAAAGTAATTAATCACACCTTTATTTTGTAAATTAATATCTATTTGTTTTATATATTTTACCCATCAAAAAGAAATCTGCAAGGAAAACAAGAATAAAACAAAACATTGTCCGGCAATACACTGTATTTTCAATTAAAAAAATAATTTTATATTAAAACTAATGAATTTTAGCATTTCATCATACGAAGGTTTGTTGATTTCTGCATCATGATCATTTCCATCTTCATCATCTTCGTCTTCATCGCAATTCATTTCTGTATTGTTTGTATTTTTCACACTTCCCACTTCAAAACTGATCTTATCCACATTTTCAAAGACACATGCTTTTAAACGTTTTGAACAAGAATTCGATGAATAATAATTTTGTATCTTATCACGATTTTTTTATTATGGCTGGTGAGCTGTTTGGAGGAATACCAAATTTTAAGGTAATATCCTTTTTTTCAACGCCTTTATCCACCTCATGAAGAATTAAATTTTTTTCTTTGGTGCTCAAACACTTTCGCTTTGACATTTTCCAGCTTCAAGGTCATTGGTCACCATAAAATGTGTTAAAAGAAAGAATAAGTTTGAAATGTTTAGAAATATTTTGAGAAATAGGGAGAAAAAAAATATTGGATCACAAGAAAAAGTTCGTTAAATAGAGAATGCGCTTCGCTATTTAGAGGTTATTTTACGAAGAAATTCGCAAAATGTTCTTGGTGCCAAGAAAAAGTTTGCAAAATAGAGAAATTCGTAAAATAGAGGTTCGTTAAATAGAGGTCCGACTGTAGTTGTAATTACATGATAGTTAATATTAAATTACCAACCTTCCTGCATCATGGTAGCTACCAGATACCATTTACTACTTTTACAAAAGTTTGTGGTACAAAACGGGGAAATTAATCGTTTTTTTTATTTATTTGATTTTTAACGTTTGGGAAAAAATAAGCTGAATATCAATTTTATTGCAACCAGAGATCGACCAGATTATCTGACAAGGAAAGAGTATATAAATAAAATAATAAAATTTAACAGCATAAATACGAGTTCTTAATTTATTAAAAGTTATTCAATTTTCTACTTATAGTAATCTAAAGTGTCTACAACCAGCAAAATCGAGTTTAATATCTTGTATAGCAACAGAAACGTTTTAAAATTTTAGATTTCTCATTTTCTGTTAGATTTTAAATTTTCTTTTCTATACAAGAGTATTTAATATATTCGAGCTAACAGATATTTCTATTTCATATTGTATTATGCATGTTTGTTTCGTACGCTTTTTATAAATATACTAGCCTCTTCAGGCGACTAACTTGTTCAGGCATCCGTACCATCATTATAAAAAAGTTTAAAATTGATGCATGTCAGAATATTGTCGCTTTAAAAGCAACACCACCTATCTCAATTTTTTGAAATTTCGAAGAGGAAGGAAAAACTGAATTTTTCGCAACCAAAAACGAATATTTCTGAATTTTGTTAACATATGATATGAATATGAGACCGCATGTTCCTACCAGATGCGAAAAAAAATTCAGAAATCTCCGTCATTGGCTGCGAAAAATTCAGTTTTTTCTTCCTCTTTGAAATTTCAAAAAATAAGATAGGTGGTGTTGCTTGTTAAGCGACAATATATAGTAGTGTTAGTGCAGCCAAATGAACCGTCCACATTGGGGTGGGGGCTGCATGTCTCTTCAAAGATTTCTTCCCTAATATATCATACCTTGCGAAATGATCATTACAGAAAAATGTCTTTTGCACGATGCTTACTTTCAACAGTGATATAACTGTCGTCCTCTGCTTTCTTTATCTCTTCATAAAGTTTTTCTTGAATCTCAGGATGTTTCGCGAGTAAGTAAAATGTAAAAACTAACGCTGTTGAAGTCGATTCATAACCATCAATGATAAAAAGATACGCATTGGCAACAATCTCCTCATCCGATAATCCTACAGCAGTCTCGTCTGAAATCAAAATGAAGTTGATATTGAGTATTGAACAATTATTTTACATACAAAAGATTAATCATCTAATTACTTTTTAAAGTAAATTTACTCTGTAAAATAATTTAAAAATGGGATATTGTTAATTTTAAATTAAAAAATGTAAGAATAAATGAATTTTTTGTGATTTTATTTTATTAATAGTTAGAAAAAATCTTGTTCCTTAAGACATGTAGGATCACATGTAATAAGCATCAAGTAGCCTCTTATACAGGGTGAGTTTGAAGTAATCTGCCAAACGAAAGAGAGTGATAGAAGAGCCCATGTGGATCATAAAACTCTATAGCAACCCTGTTCAACTCTCGCCGTTTGCAAGCTATGGAGGATCCCAGATAGCAATTTTAGTTTGCAGCAGTCTTGCTTTGTAAAATTTCAAGCTTGCAGCAAGTTTGACAGGGCAAGCGTGCAAGCTTGAAACAAGTTAACGCCCACGAGTTAGTCACCACGCGTCAAACTCATTGCAAACTTTAGAAAAAACAGAGTACGCAGACAAACCTCAGAATCGAACCCCCGACAACCCACATCATAGCCAGTCGCCTTAGCCACTCAGCCAGCGGAACTCTGATAGGGAAGATAGATTGCGCTAATAGATCGGTGCATCTACACGTTTTATTTTAAACTGTTTTCTTGATTTCATAAATTTTTTAAATTTTGAGTTGAGAATATGATTTGAAGTCAAAGAGAGAGCGATTTTCGTTAATAAATACGTTTTGCTAGTAGAATAAATAATGAAATTAGGGTTCAAAATTAATTAATTTTAAAAATATGGGACAAAATGTGAGTTATTATTTTTCAACAAACATTAACTGTTCTTTAGGTTTAATTTTGTTAATGAATTTTAAAATTTCAACATTAAGTAAAAGGCGATATATAGTTTTCTTTAAACTGCGAGTTCGAAATTTAGTAAACAGATGGAAAATTTTTCAATTTTTTTTTTATAAAAAGACCTAGTTAGATTTTTACAAATTATCATTGATTTATTGAATTAATGAGAAAGAATGACGGTCTAGGAGATGTTATTAAAAATAGGATGTTTTTTAAAACACATACAAAGATCAAGACCGGATATATACAACTTATCAAGATGGTGGTGTGTAAGTGTGACGTATCAACTTTGCAGTAAACTTGTTTTGCAATTGTGGTGTGAAGTTTGCTATAACAACTTCACAACAAACTTATTTTGCAAATGGGTTAGTCGATTATGCTTTGTTACTTTACAGGAAGTTTGCTGCAATGTTATCGCGTCAAGTTTGTCATGACAAGCTAATAGTAAGAAAATTCACACTTGCTGTAACTGTGCGAGCTGTGTGGGATAAAATGAATATGCTACAGTTCGAGGGAAAATCAAATTTGGAAAGTTTTGGACAGACTTACACGCAAAATAAGCGCATATTTTGAAAGAGGAGAACAATTACTATAAGATGACACCATATTCATCAGGCTACATGGATTAAAAGCCGAGCTACAAGTGCCGAAACATTGGAGAAATGCAAGATCGAATTGTTGCCAAAGTCTTTCATATTGAATACCGCAAACACCGTTCTAGCTACAATGTGTCCAATTTACCAAAAACGTGACCATTCCATCAGCTTTCGGATGAGCCTACAATAAATCATATCAGTGTTTTAGTTCAGGAAAAATTTAGACTTTCGTTTCGCATCTCTGAAATCGGCGTTCGTCAAAAAAGAAAACTCGCGAGGGGACATTGTCGTTCCTGGTTTTAATTTCCTGTCCACCTTCAACCTGCTGTTTTAGTTAGATGCAATAAATAAAGTTTTAAAGCCAAATTAGAAAACTAGCATTTTTATTAAATTACAAACACAATGGAAAAAAAGTAGTATGACGCTTCCTACGCCTTTCACAAAGGATGCAAAAATACAAAAAAAAACAATGAGGTATCCCACGTCTGAGTAAACAACGTATGCTTTCGGTAGAATGTGTTGGGCCTATAGCCGCTGCTGAAATTGGTTGCCCCATACCTGATACATGGCCTTCCCCGCTTCCGAACTGAAACCACCGTGTTGTGAACAAAATCCCACTCTTAAGTTTTACTACTGTCTTAGCGAGGAACAAAGGTTAAGGGGAAAATTTTTCTTTTGTATTTCCATTAACAGCTTATTTTGAAAATTCTACTCGAATTCAGAAAAAAGTACCAAATTCAAAGTTTAAAAAATAAGTACTCTTTGAAAGGAGATGAAATTTCCCCATTGTCTACTTTTCTAATTTGGCTTTATTTCGCTCAAATCAGTGGCGAATCCGGGAGGGGGGGCTATCGGGCTACAGCCCCCCAGAGCCAAGCCAGAATTCTTGATTTTATTTAACATCATTACAACTGTTTTTTCTTAATTTCCCTCTTTTAAAAAGTAATATAAACGTTTCAACATTACTTTCTGGCTTGACAGGCTCGAAAATTTTCCTACTTTTGTAATCATTCCACTTGTACTTGTAGCTTTGACGCGGTCAAAGACATTTTTTGACTAGTTATTTCATTGTAATTTTTATCAAATTATCGAAAGTATTGTATTGTTTTTTTATGATTCTTATTGTCAGGTGAGAAAAGTCTGTAAAATTAAAGAATTTTAGTTTACTTTGGCCTTGAGGTTTGACATTCATTACGACGATACAAAGATTTTATGACCTCAGCCCCCCCCACCGACCCGAATCCTAGATTCGCCACTGCTCACAACTACGGTTGCTTCAGTTCGGAAGCGGGCAAGGCCGTGACCCACAGGATTAGAAGGCCCTCTTGCTGAACCGCTTTTAAGTCTATGAGTCATGCGATGTAGGCAACTGTAGCAGAGAGCCGGTTACCCAGTCTGTATTTTGCTCAACCGCTTTTAAGCCTATTAGTCATGCGATGTAGGCAACTGTAGCAGAGAGCCGGTTACCCAGTCTGTATTTTTATTCGGTGAACGGACAGCCGTACCAACGCTGAAGTTCTTATTACTTTATGCTGAAAGAATACTTTAACCAAGATGCAGAAGCAAAAGGAGGAGATAGTCTGATTTATTGAAGGTAAGTTTAATTCTTTTAT
>BGPR01006965.1:43470-75304 GCA_013235015.1 Araneus ventricosus
TTTGTTATTTTTATCTTCTTTCTAATGGTTTTATTGTTTGGCGAGTCAGTGACGAATTTGGCACCATTTGAGTCATTTGAGTAAAGACGAGGCATTTAATTCTAATTTTCCTGATACTTGAAAGTAAACACTTAATTGTAATTTTGCGCATACCGATAAAAATCAAAGAATTTTTTTAAATAATTTGCATTCGGAATAAAGGCTAAACCTTCAAAGGCTGTGATGGTTTTTGTAGAGGTTCCCAACCCATGATACGCATACTCCTGGGATACGCTGTGGACCAGTTAGCCGCCAAAGTATTGTGTGCTGGTAATGGGGGAAAACAGAAAACATAAAGGATTAAAATAAAAAAAAAATACAAAGTTATAGAATTTATTTCCCCAAGTTCGTCCGAAAAGCAAAAGCTTGAACGCTATTGGGTTAACCGTTCTTGTTTTAAATCAGGGGGGAATAGTCCCTTCATTATCTTAAAAAATGAAAGACATAACGTTATTAGAACGGGGGATGCAGTAAATATAAATGCGAAAACAGAATTTTGTCGGCAAAACTGACTATTTTTTAAAAAATTTTCAAAATTCTGTTAATTAGGTTTGAAGCTCTAAACAAATTTCATTAGAAAGAAAATCGTTTGTTCTATCCGATGGCGCATTGATTGTTTTCCAGCGATCATTAGAGAAGTTGCTACAACCGTAAACGTGGGGAAAATGATGGGCTTCGATGTGCATTCAGTCACCATTACGACTACCTGTGTGACAAATTTAATGGCTGTAAGCGCGATAGATTCGTCTGGACATAACACACACACACACACACACACTTTTATAACTATAAATAAGGAGAATAAAGCACAAAACCTTGCCGCCATTGACGAAACCGAACAGATATGGAAATCAGCATTCTTTTAAATCGGGATAGTATTAACCGCAGTTGGAAAGTCACGTGTTGGTATTGAGATCACGCGACTCTTTTTCCACAAATAAATAAGGCTGATAGTTTACCACTTCGTCTGGATTTGTGGTTTACAAATGCAGCCAGTACTGTCCCGAGATAAACTCACGAAATCAGTAATCAACGAATAGCTAAAAAAAAATGTACAGTCCAAACTCACTTGAATATAGTAAAATGACCTTGGAGTTACTTCTGTCACAAGAAAGAATAGCTCGAATAGAATTTAATGAAGTGGTATAGAATTGAATTTTACCGTCTTCTCGGTGGTCTAACATTAGCTGTACAAAGTCCATGCTCTTGATTTCGGGATTTTTGCGTCTTTCAGAAATGGCTTTGCTGACGCTGTCCACGATGAGTCTAGTCATTTGCCCGCCTGTCAGCAATTTATTGAATAAAATCAGGATGTAATTTACAGATGGGAACATCATAGCATAATCTAAAACTGAATTATGATGATGACGGAAAAATCTTTGCACCTGTAAATAACGAATTATTAGTGAAACATTTTAAATTAATAAGTGCTGACCAATCCCGAAATCATCAAATCAGAGGGGTACAAAACGATCGATTTATGCTAGATGGCATCAGTTTCCAAATGGCCCACAGCCAATGCTTATAAAATATGATATCTAGCTAAATGCGGTCGATCCATTCTGGTTCTCAACACCTAAAATATTCCTTTCCAAATATAAACTTTCAAAACGGAAATTCAGAGAACTTTCGAGAGATTTCTATGTGACGTCACATCCTGTCGGAAAAGTGTATAAAAAGGAAGCTTCTCAAACAAGGAATCAATCGTCTGGAGCTCTGACAGCAGTGCAAGCTAGTGAGCTGATAGACACTGAGCGCTGTTGAAAATGGAGTTGCTGATGTTTATTAGAAATCTGCAGTATGCTTGTGTTATTAATTTATAAAAATGCTGATTAGTCTCGTTGTCTGTGGTACGTTTTGTTTCCTGAAATATTCGTGCAATAAATAAACATTATTTTTTATTATTATCCTGCTTGTTGTACTACATTTATGTACACCCACCGAACGATTTTTCGTAACAATACCTTTCTTGCAAAAGAAGATGGGAAGAAAACTTGTAGGAAACAATGTTGTATTAAGCATAAAGTTTTGTTTGCGCGTCTAATAATGGTCATATATGCTTTTCCTTCGTTACACGGGCTAACGTTCATGCGGTCGTTACTTTCAATACCATGGGAAGCGGGACACCGTGAGTCCTCGGAGGAGAGGCTGCCGTATAAGTAAGCAGGCTCTCGTCAACCCGATGGCACAATAATGGTGGTGTGGCTCTTTGGGCCCACTTCCGAAGAAGGGTCGTACCCCTGCAAAACGGGGGGTTGCTGCATGAGCCGCTCGTAATGGGGGCTATTATGCAGGAACTACAGTGCCCGACTATCTGTTGCGGCGGCCGGGCTTTCAGTTGTTTACCCGGATGCTTAGGCAGGGCGGAGTGATGCTCTTTGGTCTATACTATCGAAAGCGTCTAAGTGGCTATGTATATGCTTCAAAATGCCTGGTGCAAAATACACTACCACATGGATGTTGCTACAACATGTCAAACAAGCTACGGCGTCTAGACAATGCAGTAAAGCAACCATTACAGAAATATATTATGTATATTTGCAATAATGGTATGTGCAGTATTGTAAGCGTAGGAATTTGTTCGTCCTAGTCTTAAACCAGTGGGAGTGACCTCCCCTAAACTTTCTCGTATACTGCTCAAAAATTTGTCATTTCCCCTCCCCTTGCGTGGATAAAAAAATCGAACCTACTGTAATCCAGAATGCAACGAATATCAGAAGGTTTTTCATTGCAGATTATAGTGATTGTGAAATATTTTAGTGAAGAATCATATAAAAAGAGATGCCTATGTATTAAAACTTAGCAATATTTATTTTCCATCACACTCCAGCAAGATACGCTATTATACGAGAGAGCAAAAACAAGACAGGAGATAAAACATCTATCACAAACTCCGTCTCAAGGACAAAGTGACGTAATCCTCCCGCTTGGTACCAGAGACTGCTAAGGACGCTTGCGCATGGAGACAGGTTTTGAAACGAAGGCTTAACAAGTATGCGATTATACAGACCGACAGACAGTCAACCCTTTGACGGATTTGGCCCAAAATTTTATACGGACCTACATTCAGGTTGATAAAGCTGTGTACAAAATTTTATCCATCTAGGTATTCAGGTTTTTGAATTATAGTGCTCACATGAACGTGGACAGACAGACAGATGGACTTCCCGTAGACTGAGTTTCTCCAAAATTTGATAGAAACCTGCAAATCGTGTGTAAAGATCACATACCAAATTTCATCCCCGTAGCTCTAATAGTTTTCGAGTTATCGTGTTCACAGACAGACATAATTCCAAAATTGTGTTTTTCGGACTCAGGGAGGTCTAAAACGTGGAGATTCGTCAAAATCTGGAGTTCGAATTTTTTGACGATTACAATACTTTCTCTTTGTATACTTCGTATACGAGAAAGTAAAAATAGATTTCAAACAAAAGATAACAACTCACAGATTTGAGAAAAATATCCTGTGGATTGTCCTGGCAACGTGTTTTCATCGCGAGGGCACAATCGGCTATCACATCCAAGGTCATGCCTTGCACAACCTCGTGCATGTCGAATATTTCTCCTTTTTCTGCTTTCCTTGTAACGACATCAACGGTGATATCCACCTTCAAAGGGTGGAAAATGACAGTAAAAGAAAACATCCATTATATGAATTTCCATAACTTCGACATTGTTTAACTGAGAGATAATTAAACAATTTTAATATAAGAGTGATTCGTAATGACTGTTCAGTACAGTGGCGAATCCATGGGGGGCTATCGGGTTACAACCCCCCCTCGCCCCCAGAGCCAAGCCAGGATTCTTGATTTTATTTAACATTATCACAACTGTTTTTTTTTATAATTTCCGGCTTTTTAAAAAATAATAAAAACATTTCAGCATTACTTTCTGGCTTGACAGGCTCGAAAATCTTCCTAATTGTGTAGTCATCCTACTCGTACTTGTAGCTTTGACGCGGTCGAAGACACTTTTAATTATGCAATTTGAACGCCTTTTTTTTAACCGATTGACACAAAAATTGGACACAAATCTACAATTAAGGTAAGAAGGCCACATACGAAATTTCATTTATCTAAGTAATTTTGTTAAGAAGTTATTGCTATTAAAAATATGCGATTATACAGACAGACAACCAACGGACCTACATTCATGATGATAAAACAATGTACCAAATTTTATCCATCTAGCTATTCAAGTTTTTGAGTTATAGTGTTCACATGAACGCGGACAGACAGACTTCCCGTGGACGGATTTTGTCCAAAATTTGGTAGAAACCTACATATTATGTGTAAAGATCACATACCAAATTTCGAGTTACCGTGTTCACAGACACACAGACAGACCTAATTCCAAAATTGTGTTTCTCGGTCTCAGGGAGGTCTAAAACGTGGAGATTCTTCAAAATCTCGAGTTCGAATTTTTTGACGATTACAATACTTTCTCTTTGTATACTTCGTATACGAGAAAGTAAAAATTGTTCAGAAATAATATTAGTGTCATAGGAAAGCTTAATTCTTCAAATTTTAGATGGTGTAAATTTGATTTTTCTGCGTTAAAATGCTCGTTAAAATGATAGTTATTGCGGGAAAACGTTAAAATTTAGAATAATTAAAAATAGAATAATGTAAAAAAAATAAGGAAAAATGTCGAGGTCTCCCCCCCCCCCCCCAAAGTTAAGTGATCCGTAAGCAATTGCCTACTTCGCCTATGCTAACTGTATCCTGGATGTCGATTTGCATTCCCGACCTTTTTGCCAATTATTGAACAATTGTTTTGAATCGCCCTGTACTTTACAAATTGCAAACTTAAGAGCAAGACGTTCCACCTTTCGCTGAATTGCTTCAAATATGGCTCACTTTTCTGCTGACAATATTCGTCATCAACTTGATCTTCCTTGTCGAAAAGATGGGGGTAAGAATGCTTCTTACTTCTTTCCAGCGTTTGCCTTTCAATCCAATAAGCGTTTTGTTGAGAGGTGAGATGTCCATCACGATTGGTTGATTACAAAACACTTCAAAATCTTTGATGAATATCTATTGGAACAAAGATAATAATAAAGATAAAAAATAAATCTTAAAAATACGCGGAAATACTAAATAAAATTAAAAATCGTAAATCGTGAGGTATTGATGGAAACACTAAGTAAATTTAGATTTTAATCGCATTCAAAATATATTCTAGTTATTATTTATTGTTTAAAGGGACACATTAAATTCTCAATGTTTTTTCTTATTTGAAGTATTATTGCAAAGGTTTAGATACTATTGAAACTTACCAATGATATAAAGTCATCGTGAAGAGCAAAAAATTCATTTTGATCTGCCTGTTTAGCTGAAATTTAATTTTTTTAAAGAAAAATTCAATTTTTAAAATCTCCTACTACTTTTTCAGATGTGAGTATTTTTGCTCCATTTAATTTAATTTGTAGATTCACTGAAATATGTTACACTTTTTTTAAAATCCATGCACAGTTTTGTGTATATAGTATTCGCTTAAATAGAGATTTTTTACTGTATTATGTGGGAAAAATGAGAAAATTTAGCAGTTCCTCATTTACATCTTGCATATAAAAAACTAAGCAACTGCATGCTTATCATATATATATATATATATATATATATAATATAAAGCAGAGCTATTAATTTTATTGTTGAAAACTCCATATACTTTGATTGCCTTTTTTCAATAGTTTTGATAGCAACAGAGTTCATTTACATGTTAACATCTAAATGTTTAAACTTACCTTTTGCTCTTAATATCTATAGTATTTTCAATTTTTTTAGATTTTATTTTAGATTTGGTTATTTTGTTTAATTAATGAATTTTTATTTTATGAATTGCATTTTGATATGTCTTGTTTACTTTGTTTTTGTATGTTCATATATATATATTAGAAGTAGAATTGCAGAATTTAATAAAAGCGAGTTAAAAAAATGTGGGATTAAATGCTAATAAATTGAATCTGTTGAACGTTTAGTTTAATAATTGCGTACAACGTCGCCTGATAATTTGAATCACCTTATTTTAAAAATGAACTAGAGCACCAATGCCAAAGGAGCATTTGCCATGACATTAATGTAGAAACTGAGAAAATAGTTAGCAGAATCCGTCTTTTCCTTGCTCATGCTTTTGTTTAACATGGGAAAAATGATTACTATGCATAAATCTGATAAAATAAAGGAACAATCTGAATAATTCAGTAATTTTGCATATGAATGCACATTGAATAATAAGAAGATGATGCACATTGAAGCTTACTGATTACATTATTTTAGTTCTGAATGTCAAAATAGTTTGTTAATACACTGAAGAGCCAGAAAAACTGGTACACCTTCTTAATATCGTGTCGGGCCCCCACGAGCACGCAGAAGTGACGCAAAACGACGTGGCATAGACTCGACTGCTGTCTGAAGGTATCCCGGAGGAAATTCACACCATGAATCCAGCAGGGCAGTCAAAAAATCCATAGGAGTGTGAGGTGGTGGAGATCTCTTCTCAACAGCATGTAGCAAGGCATCCCGGATATTTTCAATAATGTTCATCTCTGGGTATTTAGGTGGCCATTGGAAGTGTCTAAAGTCAGAAGAGTGTTCCTGGAGCCATTTGGTAACAACTCTCGACTCGTGGAGTGTCGCATTGTCCTGCTGGAATTGTCCCAATCCGTCGAAATGCACAATGGACATGAATGAGTACAGGTGATCGGACAGGATGCCTAAGTACATGTCACCTGTCAGAGTCGTCTCGAGACGTATCAGGGGTCCCATATCACGCCAACAGCACACGTCCCATACCATCACAGAGGCTCCACCAGATTGAACAGTCCCCTGTTGACAAACAGGGTCTATGGATTAATGATGTTATCTCCATACTCGTACACGTGCATCCGTCCGATACAATTGAAAACGAGACTCGTCAGACCAGGTAACGTGTTGCCAGTCGTCAACAATCCAATGGTAGTGTTGTCGGGCCCAGGAGAGGAGTAAAGCTTTGTGCAGTGCAGTCAACAACGGTACACGAGTGGGCCTTCGGCTCTGAGAACCCATATTAATGACGGTCCGTTGAACAATTGGTACGCTGACACTTGTAGATGCCCCATCATTGAAATCCGCGGCCATCTGAGGAAGTATTGTACGTCTGTCTCGTTTAAGGATTCGCGTCTGACGTCAATGGTCCAGTTTTTTCAAGGTCTTTTTTCCGGCTGCACCGATGGCGGAAATTTGATGTTTTACCGGATACCCGACATTCACGGTACACTCGTAAAATGGTCGTACGCGAAAATCCAAATTTCATCGCTACTTCGGAGATGCTATGTCCCATATCTCGTACGCCGACTATAACGCCACGTTCGAAGTCACTTAAATCTTGAAAACACGCCATTGCAGCAGCAGGAACCGATCTAATACATTTGTCAGACATCTGTTGTCTTATATAGGCGTTGCCGACCGCATCGGGTTACGATGATTGGTTGCATATCTCCGTTATTTGCATATGCACGCCTGTACCAGTTTTTCTGGCTCTTCAGTGTACTTTCTTGCGTACGAAGTATAAAAAGTGAAAGTATTGTACTCGTTAAAAAATTTAACCTCTAGATTTCGACGAATTTCCCTATTTTTGGATTATTTATTTCCTTATTTGAATACCTGTAGATTTGCAAAATTGTAGATATGTTTCAATTTTTGGACGAAATCAGTTTAAAAGAAATCTATCTCTCCACCCATTCTTGCTCACGTGAACACGAAAACTCAAAATCACAAAGAGCTAAATAAATAGGATTTGGCATACGATTTTATATTGGTGATGAATCGTCGACCCAATCGGCCAATGAGAAGAGGTCGAAAATGCATAAGCACGGAATTGCGCCGTACTGTGTTAGTAGTGCACGAGATAGGCGAGCTGGACCGTACCAAAGAAATTCTGCACCCCTGACACAACTGCCAAAGCTGCGCCTCCCACTAGATGTACATTTTTGTTGATTTTTCATCTCCTCTGTGATCCTCCTCCGGACAAACTGCTATGATGTATGTCTCTCTTGAAATGATGGCAACAAATTTTAGAAAAATATATGTATTTAAACGTAGACAAACAAGGCAGAAAAACTCACTTTAGGAGATTTAGTGCAGTAAGTCTCACCGAGAAGCCAGATCTATTTTAAAACAACAACAACAACAGGCCAGACATATCACATCTCTCTTCCGAGGTCGATGCCGAACTTCGACGAGTTTACAAAAAGGAATTCCTCGCTCTGTAAGGATCGTGCCAATCGTTTTCCCACCCATCGCCAACCTTAACCAAGCATTACAACTACCTTCCTGCAGTGTTTTTTACGTCCAAAATTTTAGCAGATTTTATACTTTCCCATTTAAAAAAAATATCCTTGCTCGACCCATCACCCGTTATAAGGAGAAGTGCAGTTACTAGCTATCTACGAGCACAACAACTAACAACTTCCGTAATCTATAATCAGCCGCAGAAGGATTATTCTCGGATTCTTCTTTATTTGTATAGAATAGAACGCAGCCTCTTACCCTCCCCGTACCACTGAGCAGACTCGGTTTGACGGGCAAGACACGGGAATTTCATTTAAGAAAAAAGAGATATTTACATTATGTACAGCACAGGCATTTTCACTTTTACGCTATTAATTCGTATAAGTGTTCTTTTCTTTAGATTAGATTAGTGTTCTGTTTTACTTTTCTTTTTTGAAGGGGGAGGGGAATGTCTGGTAATTTGGAGCTTGTTGGTTGAGCTCGCTGGAAAGACTAGGGAGGTCGGAAGAGATCTTTAATTTCACTTATGAATTTGAACTATCCTCCGAATTTTATGCCTGGAGACGAGGTTATTGGCGACTCTTTTCAGCCATTCTTGTTCAAAGTTTGGCGCTGGCTTCCTCATATGCCAAGTCTTTATTTATACAGCAGATCATACCAATATAACTCTTAAACCTTTTAAGGATTATATTTTCTCATTTCCCTTTGTCTGCGCCCTTTTGTGATGCCTTTCAAGTAAATTTCAGTATCGGATATTTCAAAATGAATATCGGAATTTTAATAGTTTACTCTACTTCTTAGATGCTGTATAGAGTAGGGAAGAGTGGGATAAAAGCGAGTACCTTAATTTTGGCTCTATTAGTTCTCCTTTTTTAGAGGGACAGATTCTGAATTACACTCCACTAGTGAAAAGAAAATGAGACGCCATAATGATTGCTGTTGAATTCACTGCGTTTGAGTAGGTGAATTTGTTTTAAGATGTCCACTCTCCAACGTGGTTTGGCTTTTAAACTATTGTTACAAAAATTGCACTGTGGGTGTACGATGAAAACAGTTCAACAAGCTGGATAATGGAGAAAGACATTTTATTCTAGAATATTACGGAAAACATGAGGCGCAGGTAACAGGAAAAAGAGTAGTTGCACAAATTAAAAGTACACGCAGACAGCAAATCATACTATAACAGCAATAACACGAACAATAGCGCTCAGCGTCTCACAGCTGACCAACTCGCAAAGCGAACAAGTGTCCAAAGAGATTCTTCAAACTCCGCAGACGTTCAAAGGTTCGTTGGTTGCCAAGGTCGGGTATCGATGGCTCCATTTCCCCGGCATCGCCATACATACCCCTGTAGAAATCTCTCCCCAACCATAAGACTAACATTGCTGGGAAGCGACATTCCATGTTCGTAACTCTATCCTTATTTAATAATCATCACAGTTAAAAAGACTATATATAATTAGTCCAGTTTATTACATGCTTACTGAAGATTTATGCCCTATGAAACAGGAAGGAATTAGTTCAATAGTTGCGTGGTTCTATTTCGTTTTTTATTACCTCTGCACTCGGGGAAAAATCGGGTACACCAAGTGACGCAAAGTGGGGCCAGACAGTATTGAAGATTCTTCCGATGAAGACGATAAAAACACATCAGATGTTGATTGTTTATATTGAAATGATGTATTTTCTAATTAAAAGAAAAGAGAAGAATGGATCCATTGAAGAAATTGTCTTAGTGCTGGGCCCTGAGAAAGTTTCAGTGGCGTGGAGGAAGAAAACTGCTTTGCATGTAAATTTTGTTTCTAATATTCTTAAATTGTCATATAAAATAAAAATGTCTGCTACCTTTTCACTAAAAATATAGTTTTCCTAATTTATAAACTAGTGGTTAACTAGCGGGGTAACAATAAATACTTTAATAAAATTAGACAAGTTTCTTGTCTTAGGTACCAGGTTTTACTCCATTTTTCTTTAATCCAACTCTAGACTAAGAGATCAAACATGCTAGCTTTAGTTGTCTGCATGCTTATGTAGAGGAGAATTTACATCTTATTTTGTCTCCTCTGTGAATTTAATTTAAACCCGCATACCCAGTTGGCAACACGTAACGACCCAAACGCCGGTGAAGGACAGTTGAATAGAAATCCGAACGAAGTACATTCCAGAACAAACGGGGACCACCATATCTTCCTGCACAGTCGAGAGCGCAAGACCTGTGTCGCTGCCTGGAGCAAGATCCGAAAGACGGGCGTAGCTGTATGTGGTTTTGCAATGACTTTGTAATTTGCTTTTCTTAAGCCTAACGGCTCATAACTCTCTGTCACTAATATCTTTAGTTTTAGTCTTAATAGCAATTACTAACTCTAAACACTATGATTCCCTCTAACTTAACTTAGGGCCGCGGTGGCCTAGTGGTAAGGTCTCGGCTTTGGGGCCGGAGGGTTCCAGGTTCGAGACCCGATTCCACTGAAGATCCGCCGTGTATGGGGCCTGTTGCACGTTAAATCATGCGTAGTGGCCAAACGTCCTCCCGTTGGTGTGGCGTGGAAGTTTGGAGAGGGGGGTGCCAGCTCAGGTGTCGTCCTCGTCATCTGACCGTGGTTCAAAATTACGAGGTCCGTCCCAAATAGCCCTCGTGTTGCTTCAAAACGGGACGTTAATATAACTAACTAACTAACTAACTAACTTAACTTTTCTTTAATCTGTAAATATTTTCTTTGTAAATATGATTGTGTTTCAATAAATTGTGTTGGTTTAACACAGAGACTTTTCATTTTAGTTTTCATACCCCTAGCATACCGCCGAGTCTTTAACCCCCCATTTCTACACTTATTAAATGTTACCGCTACCTTTTGTGTGAAATCCCTTCAAGCAAAAATGGCGATTACCGCCCAGAAAGACTTCCATGATTTACATTTTACAAAGTGTGAATCTGAAATAACAGATCAACGTGTCTACAGTTCAGTGTTCGATTGTGATCTCCAGAGTGCTGTCAGTAGTTGTTTGAGGAAGCCCTTTGAACCCGTATTAATTTTTCTTTTCCTGGGAATTTTTGCCTGATTTTCGTGCAGGTGATTTAATAATCAGGTTTCATTACTTTTAGTACAATCAGTAAAGTTCAAGTCATAATGTTATATCATTTGGGTGAGTGATCGTGTTTATAATTGGCTACTGTGGTGTTGCTGTCTTTTCGAAATGAAAAACACCAGATTTTAGAGAAAAAATTCTATTTAGACTTAGGCACACACACAAGACAAACAACACACATAAAAGTTATAGTGCGGTACGTTGCACCTTAAAAGCCAGAGCCATTCAAAAATAATAACGACCACAATTAAGCCTAAATATTTCGCCTCACCTCACGAGGTTGCCGCTCCAAATCTATCGTTCACAGAGAGCAACCCTTAGACTAGCAAGGAATTGCGCCAAGCATCCGATCAACCATCGCCAACGGTAGCCAAACACTACAGCTACATTTTGGTATAGTTTATTTTTTGGTGTGCGATCCGATTTCCACCAAAATGTCATCGTGAGTATCATTTTAATTCATCATCTGTAACCTTGCAAGACTTGGTGGGTGAGACATACCATCCAAATATTTTTAATTTTTTAAAGACCATTGGGTTTTTTATGAGCATTTAGTCCTTTTAACTTGCTTTTTTTGTGCTTTTTTGCATCTGGATCATTTCAACCAATTTCCTTTTCACATTTCCATTGAATTTTAAAATTTTAGTACCACTGTGTTGAATTTTACCATTTGATTGGCGCAGTTTAGCCAAAAATGGCTCTTGCGCCATTAAACCCCAACCAACCGATTTCCACCATGTTTGAGGGTTTGATTGTTGCCAATATCGCCCACTTGAGTTTTCCCATTATCGCCCACTTGGGTATTCCCATTATCGCCGACTTGGGTATTCCCATTATCGCCCTAGCCCTTTGAGGGGAACTATATTGAAAAATTATCTTTAAAAAATTGATGTCTTATCACCATACAATGCTCATAAGTTGTTTTTTAATTTAATGTTTTATTTAGGGGGAAACTGTTAAGATAATACTTTAACTATATTGCTAAAAGTATGAAAAACGCTGTCTTCTATAACTTTCTGTTCTGTTGTGCCTTAATTTTTTCATGTTTAATAAAGAACGTATGATCATAATAGAAGTTTATTTCAATCCATTTTAAACATAGGCGATATTAGGATCATATAGTGGGCGATATTAGGAACACTTTTTTTAGTAGTGAAAACGCTGCGGTCGCCAAAAAAAATACTGGTGTGTTTGTTGAATTCATGCGTTAGAGTTGTAATTCGGTATGTTTTGTAATAACAGTCCAGATAATAAATTGGAACCATTTTTAGACAAATTGCACATGAATTACACCTATGATTAAAATAATGACTCAAGCAGGCGATATTTGGGCCCCTTACCTTATGCCTTTTTTTATGACTTCAAAAAACCTCCATACCAAATTCGAAGAACGCTTTTGGTCGTGACTGCGTAGCTAATTAAGTTACAGACAGACGAAATGTTGACACGGTTGGCTTGAAACAGAGACCCTGCTTCGCTCAGTCAATAACTTTTAATCTGTGATGTTCGTTTTGAAACAAGATAAATGAAATTATCAATGCTTATCTAATATCCAACAAATAAAAAATAGGAATTAGACGAACCTTTTTTAACATTTCTAAGTCCTTTACTACGACAAACGGCGATTCACCCATAAAATATCCAAATACGTCTCCATATTTCTTCAGCCATGCAGAAATGGTTTCGTTTGGAGTGGGTTTGCTCGTGATTTCTTTTAAGTTACCCGTCCAAAAAGCTGGTTCCGGACCTGGAATGCCACAGCGTTTAAGCAAGTTATGATGTTTCAACCTGTTTCTAGCCCATAGAGCTATAGAAGCAATAATGGTCGCCAAAAGTATCGCGGTAGCATCAGTGGCGGATTTTAACGATATGAGACCCGAGGCGCAAAATTATTTTGAGGCCCCTCCTAAAAAAATTCTATTGATAATACAAATGTGTAACTTAAAATAACTTACTTATGCTTTTAATTCTAGGTCTATGTTTATCTTCGTCATTCAGTTTGAAGCTAATTCTTGTATTGTTATTTATCTGATTTCTAACATTTATTTTCTCTCATTTTTACAAAGAATATACACTATGTGATCAAAAGTATCCGGACACTTTCGGATTTTCATATTTTTTAGAATTTCTCCGGAAAGGCTAAACCGACTGTCCTTGAACTTCTTCTATGTAAAGAATAGACTTTAACTCACATTTTACAGTGAAGATTCGGTCACGAGGGCAATTAGGGGGGCAACGAAAAAGGGGATGAAGGCGAAAATGGTGTTTGACCCATCCTGTTCCACAGAAAGCTGACAACGCGATGTAACTTTCCAGAATGGTTATGTTAAATATGCGTAATATTTACATGCATTTTCGTAAACATAGCAAAAATATTCGGAAAGAAATAAAGGTTTTCTTTAAAAAATTCCGAATTTTCCCTTTTGTTTTCTGCTTACAACATGTAGAGTTTTCCACCAAATTTTACGAAAATTACAGAAAAAGTGACAATATGTTAGAGAAGCATTGCGTAAAAATTTGGAATAAATACTTTTAATATTAGAGAAAATATGAGCATTTGTAATAAATAAAATTTTACTGCGCATGTGCGAAATAAAGCGTAATTTTTCTTTCACAGCTTCAAAGCCAGATATGTAGAACAACTTATACGAAAATTCCATTCGAATACCATTAAGATTTAGAAAGATATATGCAGTGGAGTGAACAGAATTTCTGATTCTTTCTAAGAGAAGAAAAATTATGAGCGTTTATCCACAAACTAATATTTTTTAAACTTGAATCTTCAGATAAAAATCGTCGAACTGCAATTTAAATTATGAATTTTATTTATAAGTATTCCTGGGTATTCAGCACATTCAATTTTTGTAAAATTCTATAAAATTATTCGAAAATTCAAGTTAAAAATTAGCTTGTGGATACAACCTCATCATTTTGTGTTTCTTAGAGAAGAAGCAGGAAATCCTGTGACTGCAATGTCGATATCTTCTAAATCTTAATGGTATTCCATGGATTGTATATATAGTTGACTCACTACATATCTTGCTATTTCTCTGAAAAGAAAACATATATATCTCACTTACATGCACATTAAAATTATTTACCACAAATACTCATATTTTCTTTCCTTATTCAAATTAGCTATTCAAATTCTACACTGTCTTCTTTATATTAATCACACATAAGTTGTATATAATCGATGGAAAACTCTGAATTTTATACATAAAATACAGGCAGGAAAATTTGAGTTTCTAAAGAAAAAACAATATATCTTCAGAATATTTCTCTGTGTTTACCAAAATGCATGTAAACATTATGCACATACTGCATAACCTTGATGAAAGTTACATCGCGTCATTAGCTTTCTGTGGAAACGGATATGTCAAACTCTATTTTCACCTTCATCCCTTTTTGGTACCCAATTGCTCTCGTGACAGAATCTTTACTGTAAAATGTGAGTTAGAGTCTATTCTTTACATGGTAGAAGTTACAGGGCAGTCGGTTTAGCCTTCCGGTTCCGGAGAAATTCTAAAAAATATAAATATCCTGAAGTGTCCGGATACTTTTGATCAGATAGTGTACTTGTTAAAGTCTATATGCTATGTCATTTCTCATAACATTATATGTATACTATATCAAATAGATAAAGAAATTAAAGTTCCTTTGCTTCCTTTATCTTTTTCAATTTACTCCAAACAGAGATATTTTTCGTTTGATAATATAAAATAATTGAATAGTAATGATTTCTTTCGGTTTTTGCATCTATCTAGATGAGATGGACATAACAGTGTCCAATCCAAGCATTCAAATTTTATATTAAATAGGAAAAACATTTCAAAATTGTTTTTAATAAATATTTTTTTCTTTACTTACGTTTAATAAAGGAAACTTATTCAGTTAAAAAGGAGAAATGAGCTGATAAATCACCAACTTATATTTATAAACCATAATGAATTTTACCATAAACTGAGAACAATTTTACATTTCTTCTATTTCTTACATTTCTCTTATCAACTCTGTCGTAAAGGACAGAATGGTATATTCGAATAACAATACAGGCAGAAAAGGAGGGAAATAGTAAAAGTATTCTCCCGAAATTTTTTTAAACAGCACTTTGAAATGAATTAAGATAATTAAAAAAAAAATTATCTAGTTTAAGCTCTACAAAGTAAATCATTAAAACCATTTTCATCTTTCCTTTCTTTTGAAAAGTTCTCTTGTTAAAAAAATGAAAATGTGAATCGTAAAATAAAGCAATGACTTTCAAATCTCCTGAAAGGATTTTTCTAGAACTTCGATCATGTAAAGAAGAGGCTTCAACTCTCAGTTTACAGGGAAGATTCTGTCACGACGGCATTTAGAGGACTGACCAGAAATTGATGAAGAAGAAAAAAATCTGGGCTACCCCGTTCCACAGAAAGCTGATAATGATTTACAAATTTCATCAATGGTTTAGTTTAATAAGTACATTGCTTACATGCATTTTCGTAAAAGTAACAAGTATATTTTGGAAGTTATAAAGGTTTTCTTAAAAAATCTTAAATTTTCCAGCACGTTTTTTTGCTTATAACATGCAGAGTTTTCCATCAAATAATACAAAGCTTACAGAAAACTTGAAAATGTGTTACAGAAATGTTTCATTAAAATTTGAAGTTCATACTATGAATATTAGAGTAAATATGATTATTTGCATTAAATAAATTTTACTGCGCATGTGCGGGACATAGCGTAAATTTTCTTTCAAAAGTTCAAAGCCAGATACATAGGGCAATTTATATGAAAATTCCAATTGAATACCATTAAAATTCAGAAAGCTATCTGCATTGCAGTGGTGTGAATTTTACTTGCACTCTAAGAGAAGTCAAATGATGAAGGTTTTACCACAAATGATACTTTAAAAAAAATTTGAATCTTCCAATAGTTATCGACGAACTACAATCTAAGTAATGTATTTAATTTATTTATTAAGTGTCTTATGCCCCCCAATGTTTCGTTTGGCTGTTTTTGTTACCTCATTAATTTTTTAAAGCAAAGAGGGAGAAACTTTTCATTGAGGAGAGGATTATACTAGAAACATGACTGCAACATCATAAGTTCGCCGTCGGCTTAGCACAGCAATGTTTCTAGCATAGATTTTGAGGCCCCCCTATCGTCTCGTGGCACGAGGCGGCCGCCTCTAACGCCTGTGCGGAAATCCGCCACTGGGTAGCATCCATTCCTGTGAATGTAAGCAGAATCAATAAAATCACTTGTTTCGACACGAGAAAATGCTGTTATAGTAGGCTTGCCAGACGTCCCGGTTTTCAGACAAAATCCCGGTGTCCCAGCCGATTTACTCCACGTCCCGGTAAAAATTAAATTTGATTATAGATGACCAAAAAAGTCTAAAAATAATTAACTGTGAAGGATTATTTAGGATAATTACTTTGTCATTTAAAAAATAATTAACTGTGAAGGATTATTTAGGATAATTACTTTGTCATTTATTTCACTGTACTGTATGAAAAGTGAAAACTTTAGAAGAGTGATGGTCTGCTAATAAATAATATTGTCATCCTATCGTCTTGTCTCGCCAATCGTGGCCATGCGCGATGCGAGAGGCTCTCCGGGGGTGTCCAATATTGGGCACCTCATTCAAAGTGTTTCTTCTTACTTAAGTAAGTTATTAAAATTAACATGTAAGAAATAAAATGCTTAAATTTATTTGTTTGTGTCATTTATTATTACCCCTGGTTTAGGTTCCTAATCAGTAACCATTTATTTATAGCATTGAGAATAAACTACCCTCTAAAACACTCTAAAAACCCGCCAAGGGTGTGTACCCTTGAATACCCGCGACGCTGGGGGGGCATTCCGGTGTCCCGGTTGAACATTTCAGAAATCTGGCAAGCCTATGTTAAAGGTGCATTCTCGTTCCGAGAAGATTTCACAAATAAATTATCACTTATGGTATTTATACGGATTTAAATGCGAATTGCCGTATTTAACGAATTAGTCTTAACTTGTGGACACGAGAATAATATGATTGTGTTTTAGGCATGATTCATCTGTCTTGCCTTCGTTTGGTTTGGTTGAATTAACTGTTGCATTCTGTGTAGCGATTTTTACACCACGCAATGTACAGAATGAATGCTAGCATAAAACATTATCAAGCTAAGCAAAACGAAACTCAAAATTCCGTTTGGGAATTAATATCCAAAGAAAACAATTTTTTATCATAACACTGGCAAAAGCACGCGAGTGAAAGATTCGATGAAGCAATAAAATGTGTTTTAATTTCGTTAAAATAATAAAAAACATTATTTCACATTGTATTTAACTCGTATTTCCTCATCGCCCTAACAATAGGACAGCATACATGTAGGAATTGTATTTTTCCCGTCTAGCTTAAAAGCGTAAGTTTAATTATTTCCTAATAATATTTTCTCAGTTTCCGTACAAGCTCATTTGAATATTGTTGTGTCAGCGGAAAGATACTGAAAGATAACGATCACGCGCTTTCTCACGGTGCAAATCACGTGATGCGTAGGTGTAAGCTCTCCGTTAAAACCGAGTGTAATGTTTTAACCCGGGAGATGACTTTTTGAAATCAAGCAGAACAGACATGCGGTAGATGTGAGCGTAGGCAGCTACGGGGTCTTTTCCCTGTTAACACGGCGGCGTTGGGCGATGGCTATCTACCTACTTACCTACCTGCTGTAACTAATCTTTAAACGAGGTGTAAGTTGATATTTAATTTAAATAAGTAACAAACCCTAAATCTCTCTTGTTTAAAAATGTAAATAATCATGTGTAAATACCCTTCTCATGTCATGTTTTAATAATAAATAATTTAGTTTTCAACTCCTGTTTCTCATCCTTTATCTTTGGTGCATTTTCCCCTAGAGTGCCCTTGAGATGACATTTTTGTACAATTTATGTTGGTTTCGGCCTAGGTCAATGATGTTTCCTATAATTATGTTTGCTCAAGCCGGGATTATTTCCCCTGCAACCCCACAATTCCTATATACATAAATGGCCTTTATATAAATTATCTTGAATATTTTAATTCTAAATAAATACGATTTGTTATTAAGGAGTAATTTTAACATATATATGCCTTTCTCGAACGTTTAAATTAATGCTAGATATTTTTAATTAAATTTTGAAAATGGCGATTCTCACAGATTTTTTTCTTACATTTTCAACACACAAGTTTTTAAAGTTTTGATCTTCAAGAAAAACATACATATGTAGCGGTTACAATTCACTGCCTTCTCCTTTTTATAGTAGGTGGCGCTGCTAGAGCCATCCGGAGTTTTCCCATGATGACTCTCTTTCTTCTTTTTGGTGTACTTGTTTTGTGTTGTTCTCTGTCTTGCGTCTTGTACCTTTAAATGTTCTGTGTCGTGGAACTTAGCCATCTAATAAAAATGGTACCTGAAATTGAATTAATTCTTCCATAGCGGCATTCCAAATAAACATGAGTCTCGTCCCTCTACACATATAAATTTATTGAGGTAATATTCCATACTTTTATACTATTTAAAAATCACCGCCAAAAATGATTTTTAAGATAAATTTTCTCTAGTTTTCCGACTCTCCTATAAATAGGACGATGGTGCAATCCATTACTACCTAACCCCCATCAGTTAATAATGGAGAAAGTCTTTTCTCTGCATTCCAAAGATTGTAACTCTACAAGTAATACAGGCACCAGCAGTCTGTCTGACAGGCACTTGAGTGCATATCATGACCAGACATGATGTCTGGAGTCAATTGTTCTCATAGAATTTAATCATGATGCTCACGCAGTCAGTTGTATTTTTCTTTTCGCATGCTTAATTTTTGTTTTCCTTTGAAAATTATTTCGATGCTGCCATTTTTGAATGTCACGTAAATCCTTAACTACACAGGAAGCCTTGAATTTTTTGTGGACTTTAGATGAGAGTGATTTACAAGACATAGACAATGAATTAGATTTTGCTGCTGATAAATCTCCTATTGAACTATTTGAGTTGATCTGTTTAAAGTTGATTTAACTGACGATTGAAGAATCAATTAAATATTCTAGACAAAAGGATAATCATGTTTTTTAAACAAGTATGGATGAAATGAAACAATTTTTAGGAATTCTCTTCTACAGTGGTTATCATATTTTACCTCAAGAGAAGATGTACTGGGAAAGTGCGCCCGACATTGGAACTTTAATTTTAAATAAAGCGATGCCAAAATTAGATTTACGAAAAAAAGAAGTATGTTCATTTTAACGGCAGTTTACAACTTGACTTGAGAGCTAGATATTTCAAAGTGAGGCCCTTTATGATCTGCTAAACAAAGCTCTTCAAACATTCGGAGTATTTTCTGAATATTTAATGCTTTTGAAACAGTCTTTGCTGCTTAATAGAAGCTCAATCAGCTATTTAGTGATTATAGTCTGGGCCTGCTTATTTTCGAGTACATATGACAGTTTCCTATTTTGGACTTTCTATTCCAAGGAAACCATCTTGCAGAAAACTGGGTGTTCAACGTGTTAATGAAGATTTTCTAAAATTTAAAAATAAACATTTTATCGTAAAAAATCAAGAAAACTGACAATTAAGATACCAGCTAAAACTCTATGCAGAAAAATCAACATCTATTTGTAAAAAAAATGTCACGTTGGACTATGCTTAAGATGCTTCCTCCCCTTCCTATTTTAGGACAGTCCTAAGCCCTTTAGCTGTCTTATTTTTAGGACAGCCTGTACCGACGAAACTAATAAAAGTTTGGTAAGTTTTTTGATTTTATGCTTATACATAGGCTTAGAGAAACACATGATGAAGATTTTTTTAAAAAAATATTAATTTTTTCAATCTATCATTGGTACAATCTATCCTATTAAAATTCGAAGGTAAACAAACGTATGTATCTATGTCCTTCTATCTTCTCACGAACCACTGAATTCTGAAACTAGCCGTAAGTACCAAATTATGGAAAAAAATCCAAGGAATCCATTTCGACTATTTAAATTCCGAAATTGTAATTAGTTAAAAAGATATTAATTAAAAACGTCAAAAATGAATGAATTGGCATGCTGCCATCTATTGGCAGCATGGTGAATTCATTCACGGATGATTCTTTTTTCCCCCCTATTATTAGTTTTCGTATCCGGTGTTGCATTTTTTTTATTCATTTAACGGAAGTTGGTATTTCTTTTTGAGCGAGCTTCTGTGTTTGGATTTATTAACAATGGAAAAAGAAAATCGTTTTCATGCTTTTTTTTCTTTCTTTTTTTGTATTAAAGTCTTTAACTTCGTAACGTTTGTTGGGGAAAGTAAGTGACAATATTTGTTGATTGTAGAGAAAAACGGAGGCGGGGCATATGAAAATATATGGGTCCGAAGGTCTCACGTGACCTCACTTCTTTCCACCCGGTAATATCCTATTATTCGTGATAGCCCGTGCAACGCCGGGCCACACAGCTAGTATGAGTTAAAATTAATTTTGAAAAATATATTAAAATTAAAGAACAAATTGCAGGAAAATAGATTTTGATTCATGTTGGAGATAAGTGGTTGTGCCGTAAGATAAAACTTATTGTTCTCTTTTGCCGTACGGTGCCAATTTGTTTTCTGCATGACATCAAGTGTACGTATAAAAGCCATGAACTTTATCTGTGTAAAATGGGATTCGAGCGATAAGTTGTGTGCGCTACCCACTTCCTTTTGCCTATGGAGATGTGTGATAGATCAGTTTCAGTTCTTTATCAATATTTTTAACAGTTTCTTTTAATATCTATCAGGAAGGTGAATCTGACATTAATAAATGTTATTATAAATTGAAAAATGGACTCTGTCATATTCTTCGTACTTTTCTATCTCCGTGTCGTATAACAATTCACTGAAAAGCTTTGCTTTTCTTTTAATTTTAAAGTGGTGTAAAAGTGGTTTTTGTGGGATAATATACTCTGAAGATATTGCATATAAAAGTTAAAATTCCAAAAAATCAAAAATCTCTTTAAAATTTGAAGAAAAACACCCTTACTTAGAGATCACCTGCTATGCAAGAAGTAAACATGTGCCGCTTATATTGCATATAAAATTTAAAATTCCAAAAAATAAAAAATCTATTTAAAATTTGAAGAAAAAATCCTTTTTTATCGAGCACCTGCTATGCAAGAAGTAAACATGTGCCGCTTATATTGCATATAAAATTTAAAATTCCAAAAAATCCAAAATCTATTTAAAATTGGAAGGAAAAAAACCCTTTTTTAGTGAGCACCTGCTATGCAAGAAGTAAACATGTGCCGTTTATATTGCATATAAAATTCAAAATTCAAAAAAATCAAAAATCTATTTAAAATTTGAAGAAAAACACCCTTACTTAGTGAGCACCTGCTATGCAAGAAGTAAACATGTGCAGAATTTGGTAGTTTTTGGTCCAACAGTCTGCCCTGTAGAGTCCTTTGAAACGAAGGTGTTTTTCAACCTTGAAAGAGAGTCTAGCAATGAAAATTCGTAGAAGTGGCATAAATACGAGATTCATTTTTTAAAATCTTTAGAAACAACTAAATCATAATACATTCTACTTGAGTAAAAAAATAAATAAGATTGTTTTAAAACTTGTGTAAAACAAATGCATCGACTGATGTCATAACCTTATATCGTGCAAGCTGTCATTGCGGTTGACTTTATACGCACTCTATTTGCATTTTAAGTGTTGCCCAGCGCGAATGACTAAACTTGCACTGATTGGGTTCGAATCAACTATTTTGAGATCATGGCACGAAATTGGAAAAATTACTTAGGAATACTACAAACCCTGGATCTGGAAAAATTTATCTTCTTCTTCTTTCTAATCCTTCTGATCTGAATCAGATCAGATCCATGAGGTCGTCGCCTTCATCACCTCCAACACGAAATCCGGTCGCTTAAGCATGTCATCACACACCAGGGCAACACAGTCAAGTAGATGTTGCGGAGTGGCCCCGATCATGTTGCACTTTGTGCAGATATTGAACTTCTTATCACCATGAGATAATCTGAGGGTTTTTTAAGTGACCCGATGATAAGCGAGCCAAAGCTGTTTGGTCTTTCCTAGCCCCCTAAAAATGCACCCGGGCCTTCACAACGACACCATGAATGAGCTGGTGGATGCC
Source organism: Araneus ventricosus (assembly GCA_013235015.1). NCBI lineage: Eukaryota > Metazoa > Arthropoda > Arachnida > Araneae > Araneidae > Araneus > Araneus ventricosus. The sequence goes on from BGPR01006965.1 coordinate 65,983, forward strand.
TCCAAGAAATGTTAACGAGGGCCTTTCTTCTTGAGTATAACTCAAAGGTAGGTCAAGGGCTCTACATATGCCTGAGGCACGGTAGTACCCTCTTTAGCAGGACTATCAAAAATGTCGTTATATTTTAAATTTACATGTGATGGCATCCATTGGAAAAATTTATAGATAAATGTAGTGAAATGTCTAACAAGCGGCCACCTTTTTCCAATTTCCGTACAGTAATCCTTTACAAATAATCATAAAAAATTATACAATCATATGTTACTCAATTGAAAATATTCTCTAAATAAATCACATCTTTGTATGGCAAGAGATAAGTAGTCAATTGTACTGACTAAAATCTCTTTATCGTAACCAGAAAAGATCGTTCTACAAAATTTTAGTAAAATATCTTTAAATGAGTGTTGTGTGAGTATGCCTGCCAAATTTTCTTTGGTGTGAACGTCTTGAATTTTAAATATTTTATCATTAATTATATTCTTTAAAAAATGGTAACGAACATCAATATGTTTCGCCCTATAATTTTTCACTGGTGAATTCGAAAAACTCATGGAGCTAAAACATTGCATTTTTGATTAACTAGTAACGCATAATTCTTCTCAAAGTGTGACTTGAATTTTTAAAAGAACCTTCTGGAAACGCTTCCTTCTGCGTCACCAGACACCGGATAAATGTCTGATAAGGCCATTTCCTTCATTTCCTAGAATGAGATTGCGCTTATTGGATAAAAGCGGATCTTTCATTTAGATAAAAAAAACTGAATTAGATAAAAGCATATCTTTCATTCAGATAAGTATACGGATTTCAAAGTCGTGATTTAATTTCTCCTGTTTACAGCGCCTATCTTACAGTGGGAAAAATTGCTGTGGGCGGATATCGCTCTTCCAAATTTCGTCCAGTTTTCGTAAGTAGCTACTAAACGAGTACTGTCTGCTAGCCTCGAGAAATCGACCCGCCAAGTTGTTTCGTTGAAGGCGGTCGCTATAGCAACTGTTTAACTCTTTCAATACTGAAGCGCCCGAAATACCTGTTGAACCAAATTACGGCGATCGCCCTAACCCCTCGAGTTTCCCTGCTCCACTGCCCTTCATTAAGTGTAATTGACTGGATACCAGAAGTGCATGCATCGTTTGTTGGAGTGGCAGAGCCTTAAGGAAGGAAGAGGCAAACCTATTTTCTTATATAAATCGTCCATTGACTAAGCAGAGTCCCCTTTTGAATATGAAACCCTTCAGAATAAACCTTTTTGTGGGGTAGCTACTAAACGAGTACTGTCTGCTCGCCTCAAGAACTCGACCGCCAAGTGGTTTCGTTGTAGGCGGTCGCTATAGCAACTGGTTAATTCTTTCAATACTGAAGCGCCCGAAGCGTCCGTTCAACCAAAGTACGGCTATCGTCCGAACCCCTCGAGTTTCCCTGCTCCACTGCCCTTCGGTAAGTGTAATTGACTGGATACCAGAAATGCATGCATCGTTTGTTGGAGCGGCAGACCCTTAAGGAAGGAAGGAAGAGGCAAACCTATTTTCTTATACAAATCGTCCGTTGATTAAGTAGAGTTCCCTTCTGTATATGAAACGCTTAAGAATAAACCTTTCTGTGGGGGTTCGGGAATTTCTCTTGCCTTCGGAAGAGGGACTCGGACGTTACAGTTTTTTGAGGTTCCAGAATTCCGAGGCTCTTAGGTCTCAAAGGATTAAGTTAGGGAATTTCCATTCTGAATATGAGGAATCCGACGGAAGTCGGGGTTTTATTTTATTCCTGGCACCAGTTTGAGGCGGTAAAATGAGTAAATCATTCGTGAACTTCACTTACTCGAAATGGATTCTTCATATGATAACCTGTTTCTATAGCGACCGCCGCCAACGGCACAACTTGGCGAGCAGAGTTCTCGTGGCGGACAGGCAGTCCCCTACTCGTTATGTATCCAGATACATAGTGGTGGGCGTTTCAGGTAGTTTCGAAGTGTGAATGTGAACCATTTGTTTAAAATAAGCAGCGATTTACAAGGCGCCTAAATAGCGGGTTGAATCAACGGAATTTACTTAACTATTTTGCAAGCAGTTTTTCTTAGACGTATTCTCAATGTCGTTTGTTTCTACTACGATTCATTCTATTAATATTTTAAAAGTCTTAACTATTTCTCCGACTGGTAGCAAGTTAACTGAAAAGTTTTATCAGAATTTTTAGCAAAATTAAGCTCAAGAATCGTTTTAGAACGATGTGGCAAGCTAAATTTTATTATCCATTCAAAGGAAGATATCGTTGTTTAACAAGTAATACCACCTATCTCAATTTATTGATATTTCAAACAGGAGGAAAGTTCTCAATTTTTCGCAACGAATAAACAATATTTCTGAATTGTTTTCATATCTGGTAGGAGCATACTGTCTCATGTTCATATCAGATGCTAAAAAAAAGTCAGAAATATTGTTTACTGGTTGCGAAAAATCCAGTTTTCTCTTCCTGTTTGTAATTTCAAAAAATGAGATAGGTGGTATTGATTGTTAATCCTTTCGACCATAATGGGCATATACGTCCCGGAGATTAGAATTCACCCCCCATTGGTAAATAAATCCCACTTTTTTCTGGGTTTTTATGTTTTCAGTGTTCTTAAAGAATTAGGGAATCAAATTATGATAAATGAAACTTGTAGACACTCTGAGATTGCAAATGGCTGACTTATGTTTTTGATCACGCACATTACTCAAGTTTCAATTGGTCTATTTTTTTAATTTACAGTAAGTACAACTATATTTATACCATATTGTAAAATAGTTCTTATTATTTCTATTATGTAATAATTTAGCCTTTTTAATAGCAGATTTAAGAAAGTTTGAATAAATTCTTTTTGTGGGATATATTGTCCCAATCGTATTTAACAGGGGACAATATATCCTATCAGTGACTAAATTACTACAAGATTATTGTTACGAAGCTGTAAAGTTGCTTCCCTGACATGCTAATCTTATGGCAGGAAAGGGAGTTTTACTCGAATTGTCCCGGCCGACTATACGATTGGGACATATTGTCCCATGAGATTTCCAGGAAACGGGAAAAGTGAGAATCTTTTAACTCATAGCATACTTCTTTTAGAACGTCAACATTAAATTAAACTACTTTTCGTAGTTAAATTTTAGTCATCCAAAAGTCAGGTCGAAAAAATTGTGCGACTCTATGTATAATTTCATTAAAATGGAACATCATCGATTATGACAATCTGTGGAAAGAGAGCCTTGAGCATGAGAGGATAACTCTATGCGAGATTAGTCAAACACTATCTAAGAAGTTTCTTCCATCCCGATTAATTAAATTCACGTGGCTCCGAATCGGCCATACACAGTACACCCACATATATTTGCTTTTTAGGGATTCAGTACCTTTGTGTACTTCATGTAACGAAATTCAAACTGTTGACCATATTTTTGCAAAATGTCCTAATTCTAATTCTAATCATTTAAACTTTTTTAAAACTAGACTTGAATGACTTGGTGGGTGAGAGGCCTCAACCAAATCTATTCGATTTCTTTCGGAAGATTTTATTTTTCTATCCCGATTTAGTTAATAAGATGTGCTTTTTTAACTGTTTTTTAACCGAAATGTTTCTTTCTCAGTTTTGGTTAAGAAATATTTCAACTTAAGGAATTTTTATACTTTCTCACTAACCTTTTATTAAAATTTTAAGACTAACACCATTTTTTACCTAGAAGATTTCTTATGTGATTTTCTCTTTTATCCTTGTGGTTGGCATAGCATAAATTAAACCAGCTTTTGTGCCATTAAACAATTAATTCCAAATTCCACCACACCTATTTGTATATTGGTGGCTTGAAATACACTGACACTAGGACGAGAAAACGCTTTTCTTCATGATCTCAAAAACTTATTCCAAGAAAGTCCAGAACCTTACTGCGATGACAAGATTAATAGTGTTAACAGATCAATCGATACCATTCTCGAAAGCCATAATCCATGTATGCCACCAAAACCTTCTCCTCAAGAAATCCTGGGAATTATCGAAAAGATGAAATCCAAGGTAGCCACCTGCTTTTACGGTGCTCTTAATAAAGATCTCAGATTACTAACACCCAATGCAATAACTTACTTGACTAAAATTGTGAATTAGTATATTATGCTACAACATTTTCAGAAAGTTTCGTCCTGCTGTCACGTCCTGATGTTTCCGATGTCAGGTAAAAATCCGAAATTCCCCGGGTATTACAGACCCCACCCTATGCAATAACTTACTTGACAAAAATCGTAAATAAATGTCTCATGTTACAACATTTTCTCAAAGCCAGTCCTGCTTTGTTTCACATGCCAGTTCAAAATCCGAAGTTGCGGTGTTTCCCATGTCAGGTCAAAATCCGAAGTTTCTTTGATTTTACAGACCCAACCCAATGCAATAACTTACTTGACGAAAATCGTGAATAAATGTGTCATGTTAAAACATCTTTCGAAAGTCTGGTCCTGCTGTCACGTCCTGATGTTTCTCATGTCAGGTCAAAATCCAAAATTTCCCGGGTATTAGAGACCCCATCCTATGCAATAACTTACTTGACAAAAATCGTAAATAAATGTCACATGTTACAACATTTTTCCAAAGTCTGGTCCTGCTTTCATGCTCTGATGCTTTCCATGTCAAGTCAAAATCCGAAGTTTCCTGAATAGGCTTATGGATGTGGAGATTATAGAACAGGCTTATGGGTCTGGGGATTACAGACCATAAGCCTCCGAAGCAATATCTGAATATATTTAAGAAAATTCTCTTTAAACCTACGAAAGAGAATCCACGAGTAGAGCATATTTGATAAATCGTATTTTTATGGCGTGCTGCACCAGCAATTTTGTATAATGGAACAGAAGAATTTGCTTCGTGGGGGCGTTTCTGTATTTCAGCCGAAGGAAGTCACATGACGCAAATATTACGATAGAGTGATTTTTATTGAAAGTTTTTAGATTGTTGATTATAAACATATTTTAAAATTATATTTCATTATGCAATGAAATGAGGTTTTAATTTTTATTATATTGTTTATCGTACAAACTGCGTAAATTTTCATTTATGCTGTCGGTACCAGTTTTACATCTGTTTTGCGCTTTTCACTTGAAGTTTTAAAGAAATAAAAAAACTACAATAATATTTTAAATATAGTGCACACATTTTTAATTTTTATAACGCTGATAGTCTATGAAATAAATTTGTGTACGACCCACATTTAAGTTAAACATCTGTTACTCGCTTAGTTTTAGTTATAAAACGGTGGTACTTCTTTATCGATGATGTCAGGGTGTTAAGATTTTTTCGCTGAAAGCAACTAAATTTTATTGTTAAAATTATAAAAATTTGTTGGCTTTAACAGAAAAAAAATTATTTACGTCATTTGAAACATTTTTGCTATTCAAAGTATAAACTATCTGTAACGATTTTGAAATAAGATACAGTCGACTCTCGTTATAACGACCACGAATTTTAAAGACCATTCCATTATAACGACCAGTGATAAAATCCCCAACTGTGTTTCCCTATGCACTCTATGTTATTTTACTTCCGGTATAACGACCGTCCAGGGTCGCCTAATCCCAATACAACGTCCGAATTCAGCGGACACTCTTCCCGGTATTTTTCCAAAATTCCTTTATTTTCTACTATAAAATCTATTTTAGAAATATATTTTTAATTGATAAAATTTTATTTTTAATACCAGTGATAAAAAATAATTTGAGTATTTAGTTGAAATCTCTTTAAAAATCGCCTTATATTTCGCCATTTATTAAGTACAGAATTTTTTGAGTGATATTGGAGAATAATATATCAAATCAAGCTAAAATGAAATAACAAATAAACTACATACCTTTTTCTTTCAAATTTATATCAAAGCAAGTTACGACTCAAATCGAGAATGCTGAAATAAATTCTTTTTAATGAAGGCAACGGGCGGAACAACTATTTGGAGCATATATGTATTATATGCAGTTTGAAAACTGCTGACTTTGAAAGGTGCCATCAATGATAATGACTCAGAATTTCTTTTATTGTGATAATTCTTATATTTAAAATAGGTTCGTGTTATTTTTATACTTTCTGTAAATTCATGTTGCAAGAATCGTTCAAAACGCTCTGCAGGGTAGACTATATACACACAACTACGGACTGTAAATTCATGTTACATGAATGGTTCAAAATGCTCTACAGGGTAGACTATAGACACACAACTATGGACTGTAAATTCATGTTACAAGAATGGTTTAAAACGCTCTACAGGGTAGACTATAGACACACAATTACGGACTGTAAATTCATGTTACAAGAATCGTTCAAAACGCTGTACAGGGTAGACTATAGACACACAACTACGGAATTTTGCAGGTAATTATTTCTTTGATAGTAGGTGCTCATTAAGGACGAATGTTTCAAAATTTTAATTAGATCTTTAATTAACACATTCATAGCTATGGGCGAATTATGTGCAAGCTCCAAGAAAGACAAAAGGTAACCGTGCTCGCACTAGACAATTCATAAATCCAAAAAGAAAAAAGTTAACGTATTCTGCGGACGTCTATCAATATGTTTAACTTAATAAATTTGTTATGTAAGTCAAGTTCTAGGGTGCAGCGAAGATTCCTGAATGACGAGATATCTCGTCCGTAGTGATGAATGTGTTAAAAATTAATAACATATTTTAAACGTATTTCTCTAATAACTTGTCAGCATATTATCGCAGAAAAACTATTTCTGTACGACTTTAAATTTCAAAACATTAGCTTTATAAACCTTTTTACCGATACGAACTTTATTTCCGTATAAATTTTGTCAAATTTTAATAATTTTTTTAAATATCTGCAAGTACATTTTACAACAATACTTTTCATCGTTTTAGTTACGGCATTTAAACACAAACGCGGTGCAAAGGTATTAAAATAATTTCTTTGTGTGCTATCAATGCTATATGCTTAAGAGTTAATTTTTTAAAATAATATAAAGACAGACGAATCCAGGGTAAAGCATTACCACGCTACGATGTTTCAGACAAGAGTTTGGAATCTCCTATATTTTTTTAAATTTGTTCGGCAACATAAACTTCGATTGAGTTTGTTTTAAGATGTACGATATGGTCTACTTAAAAGAGGTACTACAAGAGAGGTGCAATTGCAGGCAGGGCCAGATTTCTCACAGGGCCAACCTAGGCCATGGCCTAGTGTGTAACCGTCAGGAGAGGCCATATATTCAGAAGAAATAGCAATCAACTCTTTAAAAAAATTCAGTATTGAATTGGAAAGACATACAAAACGCTGTTGTAAATTTACATTCATTACAATAAATGTATTGAGCGATACATTTTTTCGGTCTTCTGTGGACCCTATCGTCTTTTGCACTTGCAGTTCTTTGCATAGAAAAGAGATTTAATCCGATCTGTCCACTTCAATGACCCTCCAAGCCTGTTCAGGGACAAAAGCGCGAACTAAGAAGTTCTGGTAGGTATTTCAGCCAATCTCAAAGATTCAAATTACGTATTTTTGTAGGTATTAATGTCATCTTATTTCATAATTTGTGCATTTTGAATTACTATTTAATGCAGTTCAAAGATTATGAAGATGATATTAAATGCTTATATTTTTCAAAAATAAACTACTGCACTGTTCAGCAACGGATTACGAGACTACCACTTTTAGACGATTTTACACAGAAAAGGCGTGTCAGGAAATGAGTCATATAAGCGCATTTCCGGAATTCTTTGTTAAATCTCGCTCAGGAAAACGTGAACATCACCCTTCTACTCTTCACTTTCCCCCTATTTTGATCAAAATAACTCCGTCCGGTGCACATGCGCAAAAGTGCGGAGGGTTTCCAAATCCTTTGCTATACAATATTGTTACAAACATGGAAAGTCGCTTCCCAGCAATGTGAGTCTTATTGTTGGGAAGAGAGTTTTACAGGGGTAAGTATGAGATGACCGACAGACCCCGTCTGGACCTCTTACCTTGGCTACAAACTTGGCTACCATCTTGGCGACTTGGCGTGAAATTTGGCGACGAAATATGGGATCTCAAAGGTGCTGGAATCTTCTCGACATCTCTATTAGGAGAGAAGATACGCCACGAATGTGCTAGATCATTTCATGTGACGTCACGGCCTGCCGGGGAAACTATATAAGGAGAGCGCTTGGACGACGGAGTGAGTGTTGAGAACGACTTGAGAGCTTCGTCCGCAGTGCTTGCTAGGAAGCTGGTGATCTGAGCGCTATTGAAAGTGCAGTTATTGTCGTTACTAGTTATTTGCTGACTGTTTGTGTTGTTAGATAACAAAGTGCTGAACTGTTATTACATGTGAATAGTTGTCTGTTTACATTGATAATCTGTGCAAGAACTATTGCTTCCTGTACCTCGGCTACGTGTTTTCCTGCATATTTGTAAATAAACCTTCATTTTCCATTATCCCGCGTGTTGGACTGTTCACACCATACACCCACAGAAAGACTTTCGTAACAATATATTAAACTGAAAATGATACATTAACTTTTTTGAGAGGAGGGGGGCGGCGAAGAATCTGTTTTGGCCTAGGGCGTACAAATGTGTAAATCCGGCCCTGTGTGAAGGGATGCTTTTAGTATCAGCATCTTGTTTCAGAGAATCTTGCGTTTCTGCCATGAAAGGTTAGTTACATAAAAGGAAGCCTGTGACTAGGGTATAAAGCATGTGCCTATCTGTTTGTAAAAATTGCAATTATTTTTGTACGAACCTCATAATGCAATGATACCTCGGTTTTCGTCGATGATCCGTTCTAAAGCAATCGACGAAATCCGCGGTAATTATTTCCATATGAATGAATACAATCAATTCGTTTTAGACACTCCGAAATACATAACAAAAACGCATTTTGTAGAGAATAAATATAGCGTTTAATACTAAAAACAATAAGATATTAATATAAAGCTTCTAAACGCTCTGGGAGTTTCTGAATGGTACACCAGTAAGGGCTTCATTTTACAATCACCACTAGCATTACCGCCCACCAGAAGAGTCAGAATATCTTCCAGAGGCTTAGGTCCTGGCAGTGCCTTTTCATCCTGTGTAATGAATCTCTTCTTGGGCAATTTCTACCACAAGAGTTAAGTTTCAACGCAGTTAAAGACTGGTTAGGGGATGCTTCTACGCAATCTTTGGATTCGGACACTAATTTTTCTGCCCAGACTTGTCCGATGTTTCACCATTGTTGTTTATTTTCGCAAAATTAGAAGCAAGGTCACGTGGGCACGCCGACAAAATCCAACTCAAAGTAACTGTGTTTTAAGGAATCGAATCTGCGAATGCGACATACAAAGTA
>BGPR01006966.1:0-20960 GCA_013235015.1 Araneus ventricosus
TTGATGCCAGAAAACCAAACCCATCAATTCTTCAACGCGCTAATGACGTTGCTAGGTTTCCAGTTCCATTGCTGCACTTTTTTTCATTTAATTAAATCACTGTTTTAATTGCTTATTAAATTTTGAACTAATTTAATTTAATAACTAGATTTTATTTAATGACTTAACTAATTTAATTTATTAAATAGATTTTATTAATAACAACTACGCTTTATAGTAACCATATTACTTAATTTTTAATATTAGTTTCATTAATATTATTTGATAATAAAGAACTTTTTTTAATTCAGTAGTTTTAACCTAATAACTGAATTTCACGTGCATACTAATTATCAAAATAATTTAAGACTCTTTGCATGTAGGGTCAAGAGTCCCTATCCCTAGGGTCAAGCATCCCTAGCTTATGGTCAAGTATCCCTAAGGTTAGGGATACTTGACCCTAGGCCATTTTGTGAAATATATTTATTTTATGATTAAATGAGATATCAGTTTAGCATAAGTACATGATCAGCATAAGTAGCATTTCAAATATTCGAGAAATATAAGAAAAAGTAAAAGTAGGGTCAAGTATCCTTAGTTTCCCCTATATGTACGATTCACTGTCATACAGAGTTTTCGAAGTGATAAAAGAAAACGATAAGAAAATTCTATACTGCTGTATCTTTTATTTTATGTGCAATACTACTGTTCTACTTTTTTTACCAAGTTTATAACAGTAGAAACTGATTCTACTGTAATTAATATTTTATTTTTGTAATACTCGCTTCTAGTACTAACGTTCCTTTGTCTAATAAAATGTTAAATGTTTGTCAGAGAAAGAGCTTGAATGAAAATAAAAGGTTAATCTTTTTCAAATAAAAATCTAGTGTCCTTCAACTTTTTTTACAACGTAGCACAATGAGTGTAGCATAATCAAAAACAGATTATTCAAATTTTTATGTAATTTTCTACGACTGTCAGAATACATTTTTAAGTACTGAGATTAATGTTTAAAAATTTATATTAGCATGTGACTGTGTTCCTGCGCGCAGCAGAAACTGCGTGCCTAGAGAAGAAAAGAAATCGAAACCAGCTGACACAGATTTCAGTTATGTGCCAACATGCTTTTTGATTGTCATGCATCTCGGTTATGAAGTTGATTACCATAATTTAATGTTCCCAGCGCCATGTGAAATCTCGGATTTGACCATCAAAACCATCGAGCTGTGTAAGAATTCGAAATATTGTTCGATAACAAAGCATCATCATGTAGCCTCCTTTTACACAATTCTATTATGTTGCTGGAAGTGTGAATATAATTAAATACATCTGGAAAACTATTTTAAAAGGAGAAGCTTTCGTGATAAATTTTAAAATACAGGGCGGTCATAAATTATTGAACCAATTTCAAAAATTAATAAAAAGGACTAATAACGTTACAACTACGGTTTTTTTTTAAATGAGAGAGCAAATAAAGTTTTTTTTTTCAAATACGTGGCGTACCATTACGGCGTTCTAAATTTGCTACAGCTAGAAATTTCCACACGCAATGGCTACCGATCATCAGAAGCCGATGTGCGTCTTCAGGTTTTCTTCTGTAGTTTTTCTTGAATATCTCGAAAACTATTCATTTTTCGAATTACAGTTGGTTTAACGAATTAAAGATCGTAAAATTCTCTACAAATACATGCTTTTTTATTCTGTAAATTTTTCTTCTAGCTTTAATAGTTTCGCATATAATAGCTCTCAAAAATGGGAGATGTCCAACAATTTACGACCACCTAGACCACCGTAACAGCGAGTTACCTATCTGAAAAAGAAACTTTTAAAATGCGCTCTCGTTTTTAAAAAACCGTAGTTGTAATATTATTAGTTTTTTAATTAATTTTTGAAGTGGGTACAATAATTTATGACCACCCTGTATATCATTACTGTGCTTTCAATTATTGGATGAAAAAATAGAAATAAAAGTGAAAGCGTGTGAAGCTTTGTTGGTGAAAGAAGGTTTCCAAAAACAGAAGATTTCCTAGACATCATTCCGGATTTTCCGGAGCCTGTACTTTCTTACTTTAATTAAATTTAAATTACGGAATTGATATAGTTACTTTATATAGAAAAGAAATCGCAAAATATTTCGTTTCCTTTGTGTATTTTAATTCAGATTGAAAGGTCAAATTAAATCAACGTGACACAAGAAATTAAAAGATGACTTTAAAAAAAAATTATAACCTAATGTTAGTAAAGGCGAATATCTTTTCCCTTTTGAATGGCATTGTCCTCATTCTCAAAAAGGTAATTCACACATACATATGATAATAATATGTTTAAAATAGATTATGATAAAAATATTAATATGTTTAAACTAATTTTTAATTTTACTAATTTTTTTAAATTTAGAAAATGTTTTGTTCATAGACATTTGCTGTAAATGTAGAAGAATATGTAAAAAACAATTAATGATTTGAATTTTAGATCTTACCAATTTTAATTCTTAATGGAAAATTAACGTTTCAAGAATGATTAATTGAAAAACATTCTTTCAACATCATTTTAATGCGTAGCATTCTCGGCCGCCCACTGTTTTAAAGTAATACTTGTCTATCCAAAGGTTATATTAATGTAAGCGTGATATATGTGTACAAAGTAAACATGAAAAAAATTACGTATCTGAAAAGTTAATTATTTTAGAAATTAATTATCAACTGATCCAAATTAATCCAATTCAAATTAAATTACAATTTGTATAACAACATTGAAAGTAGCAGTACAGAGCAGCAGATGGTAATCAATAGCAGTATCCCAATTTAATTAGGCTGACGATATGTACCATTTTGCACCTTTTTTGGCTTTGGTTTTTCGTTTAAAAAAAACACTTAAAGGTCCAGTTTTGCCTTTGTCAATTTTGTCTTCTAAAATCTTGAAAATAAAACTGAAGTTCTAATGTCTGTTATTGCCAGTAGGATACATAATGAAAATGTTATTAAATCAATTTACAACATATAGATGGCAGCCCGAGTGCTGATGAAAAAATAAAAATAAATTGATGTTTTTCACTTGAGGCTGCATCTTTGTAGCTTGTTTGTACGATTGAGAATATCATATTTTATTTTGCAATGTGTTGAAGGAAAGTAGTATTACTTATTAAAATTCATCTGTGTTTGACATTATAAAATTTTATGAAAGAAATTGTTTTCTGAAATAAAGCTCAGTGTTGTCAGTTGGTAACAAACTATTTTTTAGCCATAAACCATACGTAAAACAAAATAGGATTTTTTAAAGTATTTTCCCATGTTTTGTTCAAGAAATGAAAGTCAAAAAACATTTTAAAATCAATTTTTAAAAAATCGGGATGTTAAGGGTTAATGATTTTGACCCGTTGTTCTAAAAAAAGTTGGGCTTTGTCCCATTGCCATGAGTGCTGTAAATCTACCTTATAAATTAATCGCTTATTATTATGCAAAACAAAATAAGATTGGATTTCTGTAAGAAAATATTTATAAAAGTTGAGTAATTTTTTAAATGAAAAGCATTAAAAAGTACCGAAATAAAAAAATAAATAATAAATAGTTTCACCTTTTTTTATTTTTGTAAAAAAAATTATGGTAATACTACACAGAGAATGCTCGTAATAATTACGTTTATTTAAAATATCATTATTGAAGACTACAGATTTTCCGAGGCTTTATAATTTAATCAGTGTTCGTTTAGGTTTTTGAATTATTGAGAGCAGTGGCGAATCCAGGGGGGTGCTATGGGGCTGCAGCCTCCCCCAAAGCTAAATCAAAATTCTTGGTTTTAATTACTACACCTGTTTGTTCTTAATTTCTTTTTTAAGAAATAAAACGTGGCAAAATTGCTTTCTGACTTCACGGACTCTGAAAATTTCCCCGCTTTTGTAGTCATCCCACTCGGGCTTGTAGCGTTAACGCGATCGAAAACATTTTTTGGCAAGATATTTCATTGTGTTTTTATTAAATTATCGAAAGTATTGTAGTGCCCTTTGTGATCCTTATTGTGAGGTGAGCAAAGTTAAAGTGTTTTGACTTGCATAAACCATGAGGTCACGACTATTCAAAATTTTTATGACCTCAGCCCCTCCCATATCAAAATCCTGGATTCGCCACTGATTGAGACAGATAATTGCACTGTTAGATTGAGATATTTATCTTCTGTCTGTTTTACAAAATATTTATTATAACTTAAAATTTCAACGAAAGTTTGACCTTACCGTGTTAAAAAGGAAAATTGGAGTTTTAACACCGATCTAAAGAAGGAAATGAAATTTATAACTCCCCAACGTCGGGCTATTTTGATAGAACGCTTTCAAATAGGTGCAAATACTTTTGCTACGAAACAAATTGCCAGTTGCGCTATAGTATAATGTTAGCACTTTAGTATTATAATTAAATTCAATGAAATTATTTGCATACTCCACAAAATTGCATGGCATAATGAGATGGCATTTCTGTTTTGTCCAATGTAAGAGGGTTAAACTCGACTAAGTATGTGAGGCTGGAACAAAAGTAGCATGCCGATACTTTTATGATCTTATTATTAATTTATTTTTGTTAAGCTACTTCAATTAAATTCAGTATATCTAAAAAAGTATTAATTTTATTGTCACTTTTTCAACCTGCTTCGGTTTCGTCACCTTAATGTCCTATTTCTGTGAGAAGACAATACGGTCAGTCTAATTTCAAGAAATTTGAAATCCATTTACTGTGATATAATTTTTTTCTTATCAATTAAATACTCTTAAAGACATTATACTAAATCTAATAATGAAAAATATTATCTCTTAGAATAGTCAAATAAGAAATATTGAAAGCAAATCTCAGAAATATGTATAAAAAGGCTTTGAATCCACATCTTCATGAATCGACCCTCATTTGCTTCAGACATATTTTCGTAAATTCCAAAACAATTCTTGGAATATCTATTCATATAGGAAAAAGTGCCTCCTTTTTTCCAATAGTTCCTGAATTTATTCATTTCCAACATATCGATATTATGTCTGGAGCTCAAATTCAAACTGTGTAATTTCAAATTAAATACCAACTCATTCCTGAATCATCACGAAAACTGAACAAAAGATTTTCACGCAGTGGGCAGCTTTGAGCTCTCATGTTAAAATACGTTAGAATTAAATATTTCACACTTTCAGCTAAACTAAAACCATTTTCTAAGAAATATTCGAAAAATCTAGTTCTTTTAAAAATTTTATTATAAAAAAACGAAGTCTGAAGTTACAACAATTCATCATATGTCTTCATTTCATTTTATACCATGTTAAAAGAAAGGCCTTTTTAAAATATATAATATAAATCGATGTTGCTGTCTTCACTTTGATTAATAAAAATTCCTTTTTAAAAGAATATTTTCTCAAGTATTTAAATTACACATATGGATACTTTTCAAAAGAAGTTTTTTATACAACTCAATTTCAATTATATTTAAAAGAAACAATTTTCAAATTGAAAGTAAAAAAAGTCTGAATTTTAAGCATTCTCATGTTTAATTTCTCCTTGGGGTTTTTCTTCAGTTTAATGACTGGAAAATCACTTAGTTCGTTACATTGTTCCAAAGGGAAGGACCCTTTGTTTTATTGCTGGAAGTTATTCGGCCTTGCAGTTAAAATAAAAAGGGAAAACCATGAAAAAAATTAAACGCTTAAATGTAACAATTTGAAAATATTTTTTTCCATTTAAAAATCTCAATAACTTAGAGAATATCGAGTTCTCCGTCCCTTAGCAATAATAGGTAACAAAAGTCATCTTGATGAACTTTAAAAAATAATTTTAAAAATTCTACCATTCCTGTGAATAGTTTAATTAATTTTCAAGAATTAATGTTTTAATGCATTTCATTTTAATAGATTTCTGAGAATAATTCCAATAAATTTTGTTCTGAATAATAGAAATGAAATTGACATTGCCAAAATAGCTGGATAAGCAGTGGAAAATTCCATCCAAGAATAAGAACGCATTTTTAAAACTCGATCGATCCCAAACCGAACCATCTACTCCATTCGCAATACCTGCAGAATTTCAATATGCTAATAACAGGGCCCACACAACAGTGACAATAAAAAGCAATATTATTTAGTAGATGTCCACATGAGGGCTATTTTAGGATGAATATCACAATTTTGATTCGTAGGCAGATGGAAGGAATGACTTCTGCATCTCCATCTAACTCTATATTCTTCTGCACCATACCAAAAAAAGAGCACTTCATCCGCGACAAATCTAAGGTGCACTAAGATCACATACATGGAGTATATTTGCAGGGCAGGGTCTCAAACCTGAGAAACGGACACTGCCCTCACATAGCTACCTTTTATTTTAGTTTAAATAACGCCCGTTGAACAGTGGGGGAGCGAAGGAGAGCAAGGGAAATAGATGCCCCGGGCGCCTTGAAGACAAAACGTTACGCAACCTACTCTGGACTAGCCTAGCCTATTGGGTTTAAGGCAAAAGCGACAAAAAATTAGTGTGTTTATGTCATTTTTTAAAGCCAAATGTGTCGAGAAGACCAAAAAAATAATACTGAACCTTGGGTGCCACTTACCTCTCTACACTACTGTAGTTGAGTACCTATGCGAGGGCCATTTGGGGTGAACCGCGTAATCTTGTATCTTGGTCAGATGGCACGGACGACCTTTTGACGACACCCACTCCCCAAACTTCCATAATATATCAGCCTAAGAATGTTTTTCCCATGACTTCCCTTAACAATGTAGTTTTTTGTGCTAACTAATTAGAGATACCCCTCTGTTTTGGAGGGGCGTTGTCGTACTTATTCAATTACATATCCATAGAATACTTGAGATGTTAATGAATTACCTGTCATTTTTGTATCGAGTTATAACGTCTATGAATGACTTAATATTAGCTTATAAGTTTAAAAATGACATAATTCGATATACGAGTGGAGCTCGGAGCCAAAGGGTTAGTGTGAAGCAAGCCCATATGCATAGCATTTCTTATGTCAAAGCGAGTCAAACCCACGCTGCATAGTTTTACCACCAGGCCGATGTAGCCCTACTGAAATGAGATTTGAACATAAGGCGTGTTCGAAAATTTATGATTCCGATTTAAATTTTTACTTTTCGACATAAAACTAAATTCAATGAGTCAGATTGTTTCGAGTACTTTTAACAGATTAATTCTATGGTTTGGATTAGTAAAATTATTTTTCTAGCCTTTTAAAATAGAATCAATTCCGTGTTATTTGTCAACGTCGAGAGTTCTTCCGTGAGATATCTAGGCATCTTCAATCTTACTATATTGATATTTTCAGACTTTCGATATTTTCATGCTACTAGGATTGGTAGTGGATGGTTGACAAGATCGAATCAAAAATCATCGCTTGTATAACATCAAATACCATGGTGTGGTAAGAATATCCTTACATACAGGACCGGATAATATTTGCACATTTTTACGCCCTGGAATAAAACACCTAATTCTGGCCCCGCCCCGGGGGCAACCCACTCAAAAAGTTGTTTATAATTTTCAGTTTAATATATGATAGATACGAAAAACCGAAAGTCGTCATACTTTTTCATTTTGTGTCAAACGCACTTACCACAAACCTTATTAAATGATGTTGCATAAACAAGCCATAATTTGTGCATGTTTCAATTTTTAATAAAAATTTCACTCTCCTCGTAAAATTTGGTGAACACTCTTGTCAGCTGTTCTGTTTACGGCTTTTAAACATACCTGAGTTAACTATAAAAGTAATATATAAGTAGTAACGATATATTTTACGTACCCTCTGTCTGTAAATATGTAGAAGTCAAGTAAATTTGTAGAAGTCAAGCAAATATGAGTGTATAATTCACTTGGAATTATTGTTGAGTCTGGAT
This sequence comes from Araneus ventricosus, assembly GCA_013235015.1. Lineage (NCBI taxonomy): Eukaryota > Metazoa > Arthropoda > Arachnida > Araneae > Araneidae > Araneus > Araneus ventricosus. The sequence continues at coordinate 7,853 of BGPR01006966.1, forward strand.
CTGGAATTCTCCTTTTTCCGTGGTTTGCTTTTTGTCTAAAGCTCAGCAAGACAGCTCAAGCTGTAGAGAGGGTAATGGTAATGTTCCTCTCTCGTTATTTAATGTAATAGAATATAAATTTTAAAAACAGCATTTTTATGAGCTTTTTCAAAATCATTTTGAAACTTTTGTAAGTATTTGATTATTTCTTCAGTATAGACGCCCCCTCTGACTGCTGCGCCCTTAGTCAGGGCCTATAGGTTTGCCCTATGGGCAGTGGGTTGTCAGGAGGCAGCCCCCGCCGTGTCGGGGATGCTGTGCTCCCCGTCGGAGTTAATTTTTGTACCCCATTCACGTAACGAGATATTCAATTAGTAGATAAGTAAAGATCTGGCGAAAATTTGAGAGGGACATCATTACACCCCCTCCCCTCATGCACCAAGTCTTGGCCCCTGTCGGGCAGACCGTAGCCCCTCCCCCGTCTGGCGGACTCTAATGCCTATGGGAAATCCATCCCTGCTTACATAAAAGCAAGCTTTTACTCTTACCTGATACAATAATATTTTCCTGTAATGTCCTTAAGTTTTCTCCTCAACTTATATATATATATATATATGTGTGTGTGTGTGTAACATCTTTATTAAAGGTGAAATGTAAAATATCTGAGTAAAGGAAAAGACTTTAGTTGATTCAATCTTCTTTTTATACGATCATTGAAGATAGGTTACCTTTTCATAGGTAAAGGGATCATTTTATGCGTAGCTCCATGACCAGGATTAAAGAGGTTACGTCCGAGCGGCGAGCTGTTGTTGTCAGCTTACATGCTTGAATCAAAAGGGCAGTTAATAATGCGCTGAAAGGTTATATACGGCAAAAAGGGGATTTTCCCGGAAGACTCGTGACTCGAAATGAAAGTCGTAGTGCGCTTATTATGATGGAAATAGAAATAATTAAAAATGCGGGGTCGTTAAAAATGATTTAAGAAAGTTAAAAACATATAGTACATAATATAATCATATAGTATATAAACATATAGTATAATCATATAGTATATATATATATATATATATATAAACAAAAGAAAACATCAAAGCCACGTCATAAAAGAAAAACTAAAACAACAAAACGGTATATAACGCTAACGTCAGGGACGCGTCATCAGCAAGGGAAATCCCGAACGAGCGTATACATATTATCGGTGTTTTCTAATCACAAACTCTAACAATAATGCTAAAAAGAGTTTGTTTCCCCGGAACACCGAACAAAAAAACAATAGTTTGAAGCAAAGAAATATCAAGTAAAAAATTCACGTCTAGTTGAAATAAAATAAAAAGTTCATGTCTAATTGAAATAAAATACATGAAACCAATTTCAAAACCAATAATGTGAAACAAAAATGAAGAAAAAGGTGTAAAAACTCACCCAAAAGTCCACAAAAGGACAAACAATACAGTAGCGGGATTCAGATGAACTAGCACGCGGCACGATTGGGTGATACTGTATCAACTTGATACTTTGTATCAGGTACGCAAAAGTATCAGGTACACGAAAATGACACAGACCAAAAGTATCAGGTACTCGGTATCACTTCTCGGATTCGATTGATAAAGACTGGTAAACGATTCGACCTAGTTCGTTTTCGGTCGCGTGATACTGTATGAACTTGATACAAAATATCAGATTGAAACAGTTCCTCGTTGGGAATGCTTCACGTTTCCGGTAGAGCTAATGATGATATGTGCAGATGGCCTTGGTTTTGAAGTGCTAGACGGGTGGGGGGAAGAAGAAAGGAAAAGATTTGTTGTTATAGCCAGAGTGTATTGAAAGGCAAGAATTCCTAAGCAGTGTCACCCAGATCTATTATTTCTGCCTTGGCGGCGCTATTAGGTTGCGTTCTGTTTTTTTAAAAACTGCATCCCTATTTCTTACTATTATCTGGAATAAAATAATTTCTAAAGCATTTTTTGCCTTTCCTTGCAATGTTTTTAAGTATACCAGATTGAAGAGACTTTCTATGAATAAATTTTATTCATAGAATTTATTCATAAATCTTATTTTACTTTATCAGAGAATCGTCGTCATTGCAATTTGCAACAGATGGAGGCTCATTAGCTTTAGGACGTATGGCATATGAAGAGACGTCCAGGTGGCGTTATAAAACAGTTGGATGCTTTCTTTGCAAATGTTTTTTTAATATTTTGCTTTCAATATTTTTTTTATTTGAAGCAAATAAGTAACTCATACAACAGAATTATTGTTAGCAAAATGAATTGAACATAAGAATTAAACTTTGAACATGAATATTTTCAGAATATAACGTTTTAAAAAATTCTACTTAAAGAAAAAATATTTATATTTTTTCAATCTAAATCTACGATGAAATACTTGAAAACAAAAGTGATGAAAGTTACACTCTTGTTATCATAATTTTATGTTTTATGAAAGTCCTTACTTTTTAACACTGTTTTACAAAATAAAGTACAAAATTAACTACCAAAACTATAGATAACAAACAATTTGGGTAGAGATAAAAATGCTAGTCTTTAAAGCTAATATCTATTAGTATATAGAGTTTTAATTCGCCAAATTTAAAATTAAAAATGCGAAACTTCTTTTATATTAAGAAAGTAGGTATATGAACAGAACAACAACTTTGAGAACATATGGGTACAACTACGAAAAAGCAAAGAGAGAGATATAAAAAGAAAAATTCAATATTTATATTTTAAAAAAAAACCTAATTTTTCTTTTACTTTATCAGAGGATTTCTTTTACTTTATCATTAGCCTTAGGACGTATGGCATATGAAGAGACTTCCAGGTGGGCATTGTAAAACAGTTGAATGCTTTCTTTGCAAATGTTTTTTTTTTCTATAAGTTGGTTTATGATGACTTGCGAAAATGCCACGGTGCCCTAGTGGTAAGGTTTCGGTTTTGGGATCGAAGGGTTCCAGGTTCGAAACCCGATTCCACTGAAGGTCCTTCTTGTATTGGGCCTATTGCACGTAAAATCATACTTAGGGGGCCAAGCGTCCTCGTGATGGTGCGGAACTTTGGAGAGGGGGTGCTAGCTCAGGCGTCGTCATCGGCATCTGACCGAGGCTCAAAATTACGAGATGCGTCCCAAAATAGCCCTCGTGTTGCTTCAAAACGGGACGTTAATATAACTAAACTATGATGTAAATAAAATTATTGAGGCAAATATTAAAAGACCTTGTCGTTTAAAGTGCAAAAATTTCACAAGATGGATTTCTTTGTTGTTCCCATTTTTTAACTCCTCCCAAAAAATGCACTAAAGCACATAAATTAGGGCAACCCCTCCTAAATACAGTATTTAGGGTTGATTAGGGATGGGAAAAACCTACCGGTTAAAACCAAAAATCGTTTTATTTTTGTTTCGATTGACCAGTTTTACGGTAATTTTTGTCCCGATTATAGCCAGCTTTTTTTTAAAAAACTCAAAAACAAAGGGTAAAAAACCGGCCAAATTAGTTTTGGTCGGTAAATTAAAGAATTCAGGTCACTACTATTCAGTGGGCGGTGGTTTTTTAGAAAAAATCTGAATTAGTATTCTTACAATTAAAATAAATTTATTTAATGTGGTTAAATAATATATTAGCAACACTGTATTAAATAGCAAAGGCGATACGTCGGTCATAGGCAAGGTTTCGTTTTTATGGTGATCGTTGAAATGTAATACTTTTGTTTCAATCAGTACAAATAATATACACCTCCTACATGCTGAAGTTTATTTTAGTTAATTGACCTATAACCTCCCGAGTTCTGTAACCTACCACAGGTTATTTGAGTAAAACTGTCATTTTCATTAAATTACTGAAATCGCAGCCTATCCCACCATTAAAAATGCATCAAGAATTATTTCTGGTGGAGAACATTGGTCCAGGTTAATTCGGAGGTGAAATAACCAAAAACCGGGTGTTTTAAAATAACCGCCATCTTTAATGCGAATTTACTAACATCTGAAATAAAGGAATTAGATTGATCGGGTTCTGAATAAAATAAAAGGACACAGCTCGGGAGAGTTTTTGAGCGAAACTGGAGCTTACCTCCTCAACAAATGACCTACTTTCATTTCCAGCCACTACCAAATATAACGGTATATCAATCCTACATATCAATCAGAGCCCAGGAATCAATAAATCCTTTCCTCTCGCCCCCCCCCCCGGTCTAATAGCTGTCAAAACAAAAGCCATCTGGACATAATCAGCGATACCTCTTCTGAAGACGCAAAGCCATTGCAACTTGAACACAAATTCGTATCAGTACCCGATTGCCGACTACCCAGTTCCGTTTCAAAGGGAAATGGATCTGTTACCGGCTGTATCAGATACAAAAGTATCAAGTAAATGTATCGGGTACAAACGAGTATCAGTATCAACATGTATCTGATACGGCAAAACCGTGTATCGACCCAACCCTAGCACGAACACACCTGAACGTTCAAAAGTGCTGACATGAAATCGGTTATGATGGTTAACAGTTTGAACGTTCCGGTGTGTTCGTGTTAGTGCATCTCACCCGCTACTGTATTGTTAGTCCACTTGTGGACTTTTGGGTGAGTTTTGACACCTTTTTCTTCATTTTTCTTTCACATTATTGGTTTTGAAATTGGTTTCATGTATTTTATTTTAATTAGACATGAACTTTTTATTTTATTTCAACTAGACGTGAATTTTTTACTTGATATTTCTTTGTTTCAAACTATTGTTTTTTGTTCGGTGTTCCGGGGAAACAAACTCTTTGGTAGCATTATTGCTAGAGTTTGTGATTAGAAAACACCGATAATATGTATACTCTCGTTCGGGATTTCCCTTGCTGATGACGCGTTCCGGACGTTAGCGTTCTATTCCGTTTTGTTGTTTTGGTTTTTCTTTTATGACGTGGTTTTGATGTTTTCTTTTGTTAATATTTCTCACTTTTCGATTGTACTGCTGGATTGGCGTATTCATCGTATTAGTGAAGTTTTTTTCATATTTAAGTCTTTTTTTTAGAATTTATGTTAACCATAAAGTATCCGTTCCCTAACGTTTACTTCATTTGAAATGGTATTTCTTCTATTTAAGTATTAATTTCTTGATTGGTTATTGCATTTGTTTCTGTATTTGTTTATGATTGTATATATATATATATATATATATAGTTCATTTTGGTCATGAAAGAGACAATATTTGGCTTAATCTTGTTTTATTCAGTCATTGAGGATATTAGGTTATTTCTTCATGGGTAAAGGATTCAGTTTTTACGTAGCTCCATGACCAGTATCCAAAAGGTTACGCCTGAGCGGCGCGTTGTTGTTGTTATCAGCTTACATGCTTGAATCAAAAAGGGCAAATAGGAATGCGCAGAATGTTTAAGTACCCAGAGAAAGGGAATTTGCCTGGAAAAGACTCGTAAAAGACTCGTGACTCGATAAGAAAGTTGTAGTGCGCTTATTACGATGGAAGTAGAAGTAATTAAAATGAGGTGTCGTTAAAAGTGATTTAAGAAAGTTAAAAAATTAAAATCTATACTTATAAAAGGCGTGTGTGTGTGTTTGTCTGCGATGTCCAGACGAAGCTATCGCACTTACAGCCATGGAATTTGGCACACAGGTAGTCGTAATGGTGACTGAATGCACCTCGAAGCCGAAATTTTAAAATTTTATCTAGAAATTTTTTTATTTAATGTTTTGTGTTGTTTTGGTTCATTTTTCGCACTAATTTCTCAATAGAATGGTTTCGAATAATTGTACGACAAAAATAGATACACCATCGGAAACAGCGCGCGATTTCCGTTCTAATGAAGTTAGTTTTGAATTTCTAACGCAATTTACTGAATTTTGAGAATTTTTTAAAAAATACCCAGTTTTGGCATCGAGATATTACTTTTGATTTTAAATTTGTCGCATCCGACTTTCTAATAATACTATTAATTTCAATTTTTTTCAGCTTATAACTAGAACGGTTCTGTCGAATTTAAAACAACAACGGTTAAAATATCTTTTTAAGTTTTTTTTAAGGTATCCTCATACGTTCAAAACCCATTTTTGACCGAAAATCATAATTTTTTTTAATGTCTTATCTGAAAGCCTATTGTTTTTAGTTTTCAAAACAGTTTTTATTTTACATATATGATGATGAGAAGTGAAATTAGAGACATTTTAGTAGAACTTGACAGTTGAAAATGAAGTAGTAAATAATACGATAAAGAAGCATTTTTCATTGTTTTTACTTAAGATATTTAAATTTTATTGTTTATTTTTGTTTTATACTATTTTACATATACCAGGTATTATTTTGAAAGATTTTCAGTGTGAATTTCTTTGTTTTCTATGACATTGTTGCAAATTTAGGTAATTTTGAATCATTGCAGTATCTTGATTCTCCGTTAATGATGTAATTTTTGATAATAAACGTAGGAAAAGTACATAAATTGTACTTATGATCAATATCAATCACTAAAAGTATCTCTAGATCAACTAATAGGCATTATAAAGTTATTTGACTGAAAAACAATATTCAAATCTATCGATGGCTGCTGAATGATAGAAAACGATAATGACACATAAGGCTCAAGAAAACGACTAAAAAAAAATTTCCAATCAGGAATTTTTTAAAAATGTGCTAAGCTGGCAAAAACTAAGGACTAGCCTACAAATCTGGGGAGTATTGAAGAAAAATTCTTTTTTCTTCTCATTGTAAATTAAAAACATAAACTTTAAACTCGTTTTTCTCGAAATGTGATTTTTTGCAAAATTTTCATTTTTCAAACACGATAACTAAAATTCAACTTAAAATATCCGCCTCAAATTTGGCATACATATTATTTATTGTATTGTCTAGGTAATGAACCAAAATATAAGTGAAATAATGCTCCATTAAAAAGTTATGCATCTTTTAAGGTTTGAAAAAAGGCCAAAATTCTTTAAAAATTCATGATTTCACACTAAAACTCTTATAATTTACATGTTTTTAGATACATTGCAAAACTTTTGCTTCAGGACCTAGCCAATAGTTGAAGGATTATATATGCTAGAGGATTTATCATTCTGATCATTTCTTTTTGAACGAGGGTGTTTGAAAAAAGGTCAAATTTAATGCAAAAAAACCTAAGTTTTTTCAAACTTTTAAAAATATATTTAATTCATTTAACTTTTTCTATGATTTATTAAGTTTTAACATAAATGTCATATAAAAATACAAAAATATTGCTTCAAATATCATTATTTAAAAAAAAGGCCTCCGAACGTAGTCGGATACCTTAAATTAATTTTTTTCTGGGCAGTTGAGAGTTATTTTTATGGAGAGAGTTCCTCGCACGGCACTTCTTCGGAACGTAGATGGCTATGTGATTGGTTGAAGGGGAGGTGCCGTCATAACCTTGAATTGAATGACTGATTATTATTTTTGGCAGTATCTTAACGTATTTATTCATCTCGCATACTTAGCTTGCAGTATAATATTTTTCACGTTGCAATTTTTTAATATTGTTTATCGCGAAAAAAAAATAAGCGGGAAAATCAGTAATGTGTATCTTTTGTTTTGATTTTGTTTTCAAAACTTTTTCATGTCATTGTGGGCGGTTTTTTTTTTTTTCATTTTGTTGAAGTCCTGATTCCACGGACAACGCCGTGCGCGTACTGCTAGTATTATATATATATATAAGGTCGGATGTTGACGTGGCGGTGTTTGCCGAGGGTTATGCTGCAGAACGGCGATAACAGGGTATCGAGTTACAAGTTTCTCTCTTAACCTTAGCTGTTGCCAGGAAAGTGCAGTATGATGGGAACGATGAAGATTAAATAGAAAAGCGATAACGACAGAAAGCTTAGAGGAATAGTGAAAGAAATCAGTAAAATATGAAAAAGCCAGTGAAAAATGTGTAAAAGATGTGTTTCGAGGTAAAATATCAGACCTTATCGACTTGAGTGATCCTATTGCGAAGATTATACTTCGCGTCGACATCGCTCTGATAAGCAATCCTTTACTTACATCTTAAATCCATTAATCAGAGGTTTGTAAAGTGAGGAGGGAATTTTATTAATGTTGAGGCTATTTCTTAAGTGCATGATTTGCTTTTTGGCAGAATCAGTGTTATTACATATATTTTGTTGACTCTTATAAGTTGATTGATAATTATGTTTTTGTAGATTTTATATGAGATATTAGAGTTCCAAACAATAAATTTATTAGCGTTAAATTTGAATTCGTTTCGTTTGTCGTGAATGTCAGTTTTTAAGTCGTTTTGGAAGTCTAAGCATAAATCAAGAAAAATTTCTGGCGATTGATTGATGCTGGTTTTAATTAGTTTCAGTTCTTCTGAGTAGATAGTATTGCTAATAGATCTGAAATCTTTAAAGTTAAAAATTATTAGATCGTCAATGAATCGGAAGGCAGAGTGGAGATTTAGAATGAAAGTCCTTTCGAAGAAATGAAGAAAGAAGCTGGCTAGTAAAGATGAGAAATTTGTTCCTTGTGGGATGCCTTTGATTTGTTGGAAAATATTTTCTCTGTTAAAGATAAAGTTATTCAATATGCAGTAGTTGATGAGGTCTTTCCAGAAAATTAAGGGGATTTTAAAAGGTTTTTAAGTTCATAGAAATAGTTCATTAATACCTCTTGCAATTTATTTATTAGAATACTTGTGAAAAGATCTTGAAAATCTTAAGATTCTTTTGTATCAATTTTGTTATTATTAAGGAATTCAATTACTTTGTTATTGTTTTTGATAATCCAGGTGAAATTTTCTTGCTCGATATGATTTAGGATGATATTAAGATGTTTAGAAAAAATGATTCCAAGTTTGTTCATGTAGATGTTAGTGCCGCAAGTGATGTACCTGAATTTAATTGGCTGTTTATGAAATTTTGGATAGATAATAATATATGGTAGATTATTATTTGTATTATGGCATATAATTATTTTAATTAAGAGCTGAAATTTTTTTTCTTAATAGTGATAATATTTGATTTATTGAGTTTATAAATTTCTGATGATTTTAATTCCTTGTCTAAAATTTCGAGATAGAATTTTTTGCAGATAATTGCAAAGTTGCCGGCCGCTTTATCAATACGGGTTATGATGAATTGTTCTTGCAGAGCTGTAATATTATCCTTGATATTTCGGTAGTCATATTTTTCGTAATTAACACGTTCACGCCGGCGCGTACCACCGGTGTCTCGCAATTGAATGTTTCATCAGGCGGTGCGTACCACCAACAATTTAGTTCGTTTAGTAACTAGAAAAAATGCTCATATAGTTAAAAGCAAAAATAATGGAAATTTTACGTATATTAATTGAAAAAGTAGGTTTTATTTTATTTCAACTCAATATTCTAAACATAACTTATGTAATAACTTCGATAATATAAAAATAACAATTCAGTATTATGAACATAATTGTTTATTTATTTCTATGAAATTTTTAAAAACATTTCAAATAAAGTGCTTGCAAAAATATGACAGCAAAAGTGGTAGAAAAATAAAGATCAGCAATGGTTATCATGGGGGTAAAATTTAATTTTTCACTTTAGTTCGGCGCTGCCCGATAAAGCAATGCACCCTTAGAGTAGCCGCCCATGGGAGAGAAACATGAATTGCAGCTCCGGGGTGAACTTGTTAATTTAGTGCTTTCATTTAAATCGCTTAAGCCGAGAGGACGCTCGCCTCCTTAGCGAACGCTAAGACGCGCGGGAATTATTGAATGACCCCATACTGAAATTCAATCCTGTTGAGAGAGAGACGGATTATCAAATCGGCAACTACCGAGGGGTTCCGCAATTTTCGGGGCCCCGACGCCTCGTGATGTTTTTTGAATTATTTTTAAGGTAATTTAATGAGAGATACAACTCTTAAACCTCGAAAAAATGGGTGGGAAACTGTCAAATTCGATACATTATATCTCTGAAACGATACAATTCACAAACTCATTTTTTTTCTAGAAAAATATCTGTTCTTTCTCTTATAGTATACACATTTTCAAGCCTTTATATTGGTATGTGTTGATTTGAAAGAGTAAGAAATATGGGTATAATTTTTGGAGAAAAAATGAGATAGTCACCTTGCGCGCATGATAACGGATAAGATATTGGTTTAAGCACAATATTTTGGGTATCTAAGTAATCCAAGTAGTCTGTTTAAGAAACTCAACCTCAATTTATTAGCATTTAAATTTAATTTCTATTTTAAATATTGTTGCAAAGATGTAATGTCGCTTTCCTGCCCCGCTAGTCTTATAGTTGGGAGAGAGTTTTACAGGGGTAAGTATGGAGTAACGGGGATAGGCCTTTGCGGGACCCCTGACCTTGGCGACAAATAGATGATTCCAGAAAATGCGACCCTTTTCTCAATATCTCTATTAGGAAAGGGAATACGCTTGAATATACGAGAAAACTCCATGTGATGTCACGGCCTGTCGGAGAGAGTGTATAAGGACCGCGTTTGGATCAGAGGGAGTAGTGTTGATCCATTGGGAACGACTAGAGTTTCGTGCGCAGTGCGAGCTAGGAAGCTGGTGAGCTGAGCGCTATTGAAAGTGCAATTATTGTCGTTACTAGTTATTTGCCGACTGTTTGTATTGCTAAATATAAAAGTGCTGAACTGTTATTACCTGTGAATTGTCTGTTTACATTGGTAATCTGTGAAAGAACTATTGTTTCCTGTTACCTGTGTTACGTGTTTTCCTGCATATTTGTAAATAAACCTTCATTCTCCATTATCCTGCGTGTTGGACTGTTTACACCATACACCCACAGAAAGACTTTTGTAACAATAGTTTTACCACCAGGCCGATGTAGCCCCGCTGAAATGAGATTTGAACATAAGGCGTGTTCGAAAATTTGTGATTCCGATTTAAATTTTTACTTTTCGACATAAAACTAAATGCAATGAGTCAGATTGTTTCGAGTACTTTTAACACATTAATTTTATGGTTTGGATTAGTAAAATTACTGTTCTAGCCATTTAAAATAGAATCAATTTCGTGTTATTTGTCAACGTCGAGAGTTCTTCCGAGAGAAATCTAGGCATCTTCAATCTTACTATATTGATATTTTCAGACTTTCGATATTTTCATGCTACTAGGATTGGTAGTGGATGGCAACAATATCAATTTGAAATAAAATGTTAAAAATAGTTACAATTTCAACTTTTCTTACCCCTAAAAAAATTTCTTTGGAGAAAATATGTAAAAAAATTGTGGTTCAATCTGTAGAACACAGCACAATACATATTCAGTAAAATTTTTATTTAAGAATATTCAATAGTTCTTGAGATATTGTGCGTGCAATATTTAAAAAAAAACACATTTTGAGATATAGCTCTTTAAAGACATGGCCATTTTCAATGTTTACGTTCAACAGCTGATACATCTTCCTTCATAACTTTCATAATTATGGGAATTTTTTAACGTGGGTTGTTTTAAATTGTTCAAAAAAAGACTGGGAAATAATATATATTTTTTCATAAAATCGAAATTTTTCGAGGTTTAACAGTGGTTATCATTTTTGTAATTGTTTTTATTAACTGTTTAAAGTTGAAGTATATTGACCATGTCCATTCGGTACTGGTATACCGAATTTGGCGTCAAGTTTTAGGCAAAAATTATCCAAATCATTAAGAAAGCTTTTGAAAATGTTTTTTTATGGAGATCTTGAAAATAGGAAGGAATATTGTACCTTTGATCATTAGTTCCCTTAGTTCTTTGTTATCAATAAAGCCTAGGTTACTGGTTAAAATGTGTTTATGGAAGGTATCTATGTATTTATTATATTCTTCTCTATTGCAAAGGCATTGAATGTTATTTCCATTGGTCCTAACATCTTTACAAAAGGAATTGTAGTCGCAGATTCTTCTACCGATATTTGTATCATATTTAAAGCATTTATTAACTTCTATATTTTTGATTCGAAAAATATCCGTGTATTCTTGGAGTACTGCATTAAATTTAAATTGGTCGTAATTTGGATTTTAAAAGTTGATAGTCATGTAAATTATTGTTTTTTCTTGATGTTTGTTCAGCGATTTTGTAATTCTTGCTTTATATAGATCATTAATAATGTTACAGTCTTGGAAAGTCGCTTCCCAGCAATGCAAGTCTTATGGTTGGGAAGAGAGTTTTACAAGGTGAAGCATGGAGTGACCTCAGCGACTCTTATGGCACGCATGACCTTGGCGACAAACTTGGCGACCATTTTGGCGACTTGGCAACAAATTTGGCGACCTTGGCGACAAATAGATTATTCCCGAAAATGCAACCCTTTTCTCGATATTTCTATTAGGGACCGAGATCCAGGTTTTTTCTGAAAATTCTCTGTGACGTCACGGCCTATCGGGGAGAGTATATAAGACCGCGTTTGGATCACGGAGTGTCTTTGATTGACTTGTTACTTCGCTTTGAAGCGTGAACGTCTTCGGAGTTCTATCCGCTGTGTGAGCTAATCAACTGGTGAGCTGAGCTGTTATTGCCGTTACTAGTTATTTGCTGACTGTTTGTGTTGTTAGATATCAAAGTGCTGAACTGTCATTATCTGTGAATTGTTGTCTATTTACATTGGTAATCTGTGCAAGGACTATTGTTTCCTGTACCTGTGCTACGTGCTTTCCTGCATATTTGTAAATAAACCTTCATTCTCCATTATCCTGCGTGTTGGACTGTTTACACCATACACCACAGAGAGAACTTTTACAACACTGGTGCCAGAAGCGGGATAGTGTGTATGGTGAATACGAGATCTCAGACGAAGATGGCTGACAACGCTGATCTACTTGCTCTCTTAGCCGAGATGAAGAAATCTATGGAGAAGGGACAAGAAGAAATGAAGGATAGAATGGAGAAAGGACAAGAAGGAATGAAGGAAGAAATGAGAAAAGGACAAGAAGAAATGAAGGAAGAAATGAGAAAAGGACAAGAAGAAATGAAAAATCAGATCCAATCACACGTCGAAAGTAAAGTCGGAGAAATTAAAGATCATGTCATCAGTTGCATAGAGAAAATAGAAGAAGATGTCCAAAGCGTGAAAAGAGAGATTGGAGAGGTAAAGGGCGAGGTTGAAAGGAAGATCGGGTAAGTCAAAGAAAAAGTTCAAGTGAAGATCAGCGACCTAGAGAAGAGGCTCAGTGAACTCGAGGACAG
>BGPR01006966.1:30960-46189 GCA_013235015.1 Araneus ventricosus
GGTCAGCGCGGACGGAGACCCACGTAAATACAAACAGAAGCCCTTTTTTATAACAATGAAACCAGGATCAATTACTCTCAAGCATACACATCCCAGAAAAAAGCAAGTCCCTTTTCAGCGTTGACCCCATGTGGTTAAACAGGGTTTCTATATTTTAAATTGGCGAAAGGAAATCTAGAGGGACCAAACCGGCAAGTGAAAAAACCGCCAAACCTGAAAATTTCACTTCTTCACTGATTCGACTGAATCAGATGCAGCGCCCTCTAGCGAACAAAAAGAGTATTTTAATGATTTCAATATATTTATTCGGTTTATAATTATAATGAAGTATCAATGCAAACAAAATACTGCAATATATTGGGGAAAAAGGTACTTTATAGATCTCCACAGAGTTTCAAAGTAGTTAAACGTTTTTTTTCCAAAGAGAAATATACATTCGTAATTATTAATTCTAACCATCTTTGCGTATTTATTTTGACCTTCGTATAATTTTTATACAGAAACGGCTTTCAACTAATTGTAGAATAATATTTCTGTAACAATCATATGAAATTTTGTAATCATCAGCAAATTTTTTCTACCCCAAAAGATGGGTTCAGTGGAGCCCTTCGCTTCATTTTTTCGCGAAGACAGCCTTAAGCCGGGAGAACGCTCGCCTCCTTAGCGAACGCTAAGACGCGCGGGGATCATTGAATGACCCCATACTGAAATTCAATCCTGTTGAGAGAGAGACGGATTATGAAATCGGCAACTACCGAGAGGTTCCGCAATTTTCGGGGCCCCGACGCCTCGTGATGTTTTTTGAATTATTTTTAAGGTAATTTAATGGGAGATACGACTCTTAAACCTCGAAAAAATGGGTGGGAAACTGTCAAATTCGATACATTATATCTCTGAAACAATACAATTCACAAACTCATTTTTTTCTAGAAAAATATCTGTTCTTTCTCTTATAGTATACACATTTTCAAGCCTTTATATTGGTATGTGTTTATTTGAAAGAGTAAGAAATATGGGTATAATTTTTGGAGAAAAAATGAGATGGTCACCTTGTGCGCATGATAACGGATGAGATATTGGTTTAAACACAATATTTTGGGTATCTAAGTAATCCAAGTAGTCTGTTTAAGAAACTCAACCTCAATTTATTAGCATTTAAATTTAATTTCTATTTTATATATTGTTGAAAAGATGTAATGTCGCTTTCCTGCCCCTCTAGTCTTATAGTTGGGAGGGAGTTTTACAGGGGTAAGTATGGAGTAACGGGGATAGGCCTTTGCGGGACCCCTGACCTTGGCGACAAATAGATGATTCCAGAAAATGCGACCCTTTTCTCAATATATCTATTAGGAAAGGGAATACGCTTGAATATACGAGAAAACTCCATGTGATGTCACGGCCTGTCTGAGAGAGTGTATAAGGACGCGTTTGGATCAGAGGGAGTAGTGTTGATCCATTGGGAACGACTTTAGAGTTTCGTGCGCAGTGCGAGCTAGGAAGCTGGTGAGCAGAGCGCTATTGAAAGTGCAATTATTGTCGTTACTAGTTATTTGCCGACTGTTTGTATTGCTAAATATAAAAGTTCTGAACTGTTATTACCTGTGAATTGTCTGTTTACATTGGTAATCTGTGAAAGAACTATTGTTTCCTGTACCTGTGTTACGTGTTTTCCTGCATATTTGTAAATAAACCTTCATTCTCCATTATCCTGCGCGTTGGACTGTTTACACCATACACCCACAGAAAGACTTTTGCAACAATATCAATTTGAAATAAAATGTTAAAAATAGTTACAATTTCAGCTTTTCTTACCCCTAAAAAAATTTCTTTGTAGAAAATATGTAAAAAAATTGTAGTTCAATCTGTAGAACACAGCACAATACATATTCAGTAAAAATTTTATTTAGAGTATTCAATAGTTCTTGAGATATTGTGCGTGAAATATATAAAAAAACACATTTTGAGATATAGCTCTTTAAAGATATGGCCATTTTCAATGTTTACGTTCAACAGCTGATACATCTTCCTTCATAACTTTCATAATTATGGGAATTTTTTAACGTGGGTTGTTTTAAATTGTTCAAAATAGACTGGGAAATAATATATATTTTTTCAGAAAATCGAAAATTTTTGAGGTTTAACAGTCGTTATCATTTTTGTAATTGTTTTTTATTAACTGTTTAAAGTTGAAGTATATTGACCATGTCCATACGGTACTGGTATACCGAATTTGGCGTCAAGTTATAGGTAAAAATTATCCAAATCATTAAGAAAGCTTTTGAAAGTGTTTGTTTATGTAGATCTTGAAAATAGGAAGGAATATTGTACCTTCGATCATTAGTTGCCTTAGTTCTTTGTTGTCAATAATGCCTAGGTTACTGGTTAAAATGTGTTTATGGAAGGTACACTATATGCCCAAAAGTATCCGGACACCTGCAGATTTTCACATTTTTTAGAATTTCTCCGGAATGGTTTAACCGACTGCCTTTAAACTTCGGACATGTAAAGAATAGACAATAACTTACATTTTACATTGAAGATTCGGTCCTGAGGGCAATTAGGGGGCCGTCTACAAACTGATGAAGACAAAAACGTTTTTGGCCCACCCCGCTTCACAGAATACTCGTAACAAGATGAAACTTTCAGAAATGGTAATGTTTAATGTGCATAATATTTACAGGAATTTTTGTAAACTCAGCGCAAATATTTGGGAAGATATAAAGGTTTTCTTAAAAAGTTCCAAATTTTCCTGCCTGTGTTTTGCTTATAACATGCAGAATTTTCTGTTATATTATACGAAACTTCCAGAAAAAATTACAATATGTTAGAGAAGCATTGAGTAAAAATTTAGAATTTTTTTTGAATATTACAGGAAATATGAACAATTTTAGTAAATACTTTTTTACTGCGCATGCGCGAACATAGCGTAATTTTTCTTTCACAACTTTAAAGCCAGATATATAGGACAATTTATATATAAAAAAATCAGTTCAATAGCATAAATATTCAGAAAGATATCGGCATTACAACGAGCAGAATTTTAGCTCCTGTCGAAGAGAAGCTAAAAGATGAGGGGTTGTACACAAATTGATATTTTTTAAACTTATATCTTTAAATAGTTATATTGAATTGCATAGCGGTTAGAATTTGCTGAATACCCATGAACACTTATCAATTACGTGCATAACTTAAATTCCAGCTAATTAGGCACTAGAAATAACAAACATTTTATTACTTTAATTATATTATTTACATGAGTATTAACAAGTTGCATATTACAATTTTATGGCCAAACGATATTTTTAAATATATTTATTTTATGGCGAAACGATTTTTTATCTAATTAATTTCTTTTCTTAAAATATTTTAATAATTCTACATATATATTTTTTTATTCGTTACGAATATTAGATGTGTTCATGGGTATTCAGCAAATTCTAACCACTATACAATTCAATATAACTATTTAAAGATATAAGTTTAAAAAATATCAATTTGTGTACAACCCCTCATCTTTTAGCTTCTCTTCGACAGGAGCTAAAATTCTGCTCGTTGTAATGCCGATATCTTTCTGAATATTTATGATATTGAACTGATTTTTTTATATATAAATTGTCCTATATATCTGGCTTTAAAGTTGTGAAAGAAAAATTACGCTATGTTCGCGCATGCGCAGTAAAAAAGTATTTACTAAAATTGTTCATATTTCCTGTAATATTCAAAAAAAATTCTAAATTTTTACTCAATGCTTCTCTAACATATTGTAATTTTTTCTGGAAGTTTCGTATAATATAACAGAAAATTCTGCATGTTATAAGCAAAACACAGGCAGGAAAATTTGAAACTTTTTAAGAAAACCTTTATATCTTCCCAAATATTTGCGCTGAGTTTACGAAAATTCATGTAAATATTATGCACATTACACATAACCATTTCTGAAAGTTTCATCTTGTTATTAGTATTCTGTGAAGCGGGGTGGGCCAAAAACATTTTTGTCTTCATTAGCAGAGCCGGCCCGAACAAAAGCGGGGCTCGGTGCAAAGTTGACTTGCGGGGCCTTGAGAAAATTTCGCCCAACAAAATAATTTATTGCTTTTTGCTATTCATCACATTTCACAATTTGGTTAAGTAAAGACTAAAAATATAAATGAAAATAATAAATTATTAAATTATTTTTATAAAGTTAATATTTTAATCACACAAAAAATCGTTAATAAATCAAACAACAAAATAATTACTTCATATATAAAATTTGATTTTCAACTTACTAAAATAAGTTTACAATATGTGATTTTTGTTTCAATTTGTTATAAGTTTTATAGCAAATATATTGACAACACCATTATGATTTAGATTTTTGGTTCGTGCGGATTTCGTTAATGACCAATCAAATTAATTGTTCGCCTCTAATGCTAGATCTCAAGTAATTTTTTATTATTTTTAATCTTGAGAAAGATTTTTCTGCAGACGCGAGCTTTATTGGTAAGATCAATATAATTTTAGAACAGAAGTAAAATTTGGACACAATTTAAATAAGTATTGTAAATATTTGCAATATTGTGACCTGGAAGGTAAAACTTGCCGCCAAATTTTGATTTCGTTAAATAAATGAATGCAATTCATTTTCGTTTTGCGCAATCTGACAGCGGCGTGGGACCTTGTACGCTCGCACCTTTCGAAACCCCCTATGGCTGTCCCTGAATTCAAGCATCCTTTTTTAAATAAAAGACAAAATTCCTCCCATTATTTTTTGCAAACTCATGTGGTAGTAATGTGTCCTGTCTTCCTGATTTTATGAGGATATATTAAAAATTGTTCAGTTTGAAAACTTTCAGTGCTAAAATTAAAATTATAAAATGCGAAAATAGTTTCATTTAGAGTTTCAAAACATGAAAGCTAAACTTAAAATAACTGTTAACTTTGCAGTCATTTGAAAGAGAAAATACCCCCTTTCAATTTTTCTGTCGATTTACGATGTCAGCACAAGCATTCAGCATTGAAATAAAATATTATATTGTACGATTGGGATTTTCTTGTATTTTGGATTACCAAGTGAATTCTTAAAAGTTGAACTCATTATTTCTTCAGTAAAAAAAATTGAGCTCATTATTTCTTCATATACAAAAATAATAAAAGTGAAAAAAGATAATCGACTGATCACAAACTTATTTACAATTATACACAACCTACTGATAGTTTCGGTTTTAGGATATTTAAATTGAATCAATCTTCAAAATACTTCTTATATTTTAAAACTTATCCAAATAACTTTGATATGTAGTTCCCAAAACAATAAAAGGTTCCAAATAAGTAACATTTTATAATGAAAAATGTCCAATGTAAAAAAGTAGAAAACACAAATTTTCGTTTGTTAATTTAAAAAATGTTTTATCTGAAATGTATACAATAATAACAAATAGCAAAAATGTTAAAATACAAAAACAAAGGGGAACTACATTGTTTTATAAATTGATAACCTGTTATAATATTAAAATTTTCTTTTTGGAAATGCAAAAGGAAAGTTTGTTTAATAAATAACTATAAAAAAGAGACAAAAATTAGCATACTTGAAATTTGTCTCCAAGAAGAAATGCAGAATATTTTATTTTGCTGTGCGGCTTACACTCCGAATGCGAACGAATTGTCCAATGGAAAATTAAGCTTCTGAGAAAACTCCTTGGGTTACCTGTTGTGTTTCACTCAATCCAATATTCAGATTCACTACTATTGATTAAACTCTGAGGAATAGATGTAACAGACTACCTTTAACAAGTACCTATGATGAATTCATAGATGCTAGAAAACCACACTTTTGACAAGAAAAGCGAGAAACCCCTATTGCTTTATTATCGCTTAGCAGTCCTGCTGAATACAAGGGGAACAGATGTGTTTAATTTAGAACTAAATAAGCAGAAAAAGCATTTCTCTAGAGGTGTTTCTTTAAGCTGATAGGGGAACAGATGTGGATCCGCACACAAGAATTGCCCTCTGTTTATCCTGAAAGTAATAGTCTCGGGAACAAGGAATGTATTAAATATTATCACCTGCAATTTATCTTCAAATGACGGACCCCTAGCACCGAAAAGAGAGTGACCATATGGTGCCTGGAGCAATCGGACCTGGTTTAGGACTGAACAATGTTATCACTTTTTACCTTTTGCTCTGCCCAGGAATCGGAAACACGTGGACCTTCAGGTAGCAATGGGAATTGTTGGATTCTTATCCACTAGATCCACCAATTACTTTTTAAACAGATCTTTGAAGGAAATTTTCAAAACCAGAAAAAAATTGCAATATATTTCTTTTTAGAAAAATTATTAATATTTTATGCCTTTTTTTATATAAAAGTTGGTTGAAAGATTTTTTTAAAAAAGGATAAAATTTTTTCAAATAAACTTTGCAAAATCCGGCGCGGGGCCTTGTGCGGTTGCACCGTTCGCACCCCCCTCAGGCCGGCCCTGTTCATCAATTTGTAGAGATGGTCCCGTAATTGCTCTCAGAACCGAATCTTCAATGTAAAATGTGAGTTGCAGTCTATTCTTCGCATGTCGAAGTTTAAGGGCAGTCAGTTAATCCTTTCCGGAGAAATTCTAAAAAATGTGAAAATCTAAAAGTGTACGGATACTTTTGTCCATATATATATATATATATATATACAAAACAGAAACAAATGCAATAACCTATCAAGAAATTAATTTTAATCGAAGAAATACTATTACAAATGAAGTAAACTTTAGAAAATGGATACTAAATGGTTAAGATAAATTCTAAAAAAGGTTTAAATATGAAAAAAAACTTCACTAATGCGCTGAATGCGCCAATGCAGCAGTACAACCGAAAAGTGAGAAATATTAACAAAAGAAAACACCAAAACTACGTCATAAATGAAAAACCAAAACAACAAAATGGAATAGAACGCTAACGTCCGGGACGCGTCATCAGCAAGGGAAATCCCGAACGAGCATATACAAATTTATTTTCGGTGTTTTCTAAACACAAACTCTAGCAATAATGCTAAAAAGAGTTTGTTTCCCCGAAACACTGAACAAAAAACAATAGTTTGAAACAAAGAAATAAAATAAAGAGTTCATGTCTAATTGAAAAAAATAAAAAGTTTATGTCTAATTGAAATAAAATAAAATTTTATTCCCATTATTGGTTTTGAAATTGGGTTTCATGTATTTTATTTCAATTAGACATAAACGTTTTATTTTTACAATTAGACATGAACCCTTTACTTTTTTTCAAACTATTGTTTTTTGTTCGGTGTTCCCGGGAAACAAACTCTTTTTAGCATTATTGCTAGAGTTTGTGTTTAGAAAACACTGAAAATGAATTTGTATACCCTCGTTCGGGATTTCCCTTGCTGATGACGCGTCCTGGACGTTAACGTTATATTCCGTTTTGTTGTTTTGATTTTTCATTTATGACGTGGTTTTGACGTTTTCTTATGTTAATATATATATATATCCAGTATTGGATTGCATTCACATTCACCCACAAGACAATTTCGTTACATTTTGGTGTCAGAAGTGGGATATCTTTATTTTCGGGTGAATGCCAGAGACCGGACCTTTGACCAGATCTATGTATAAACAATTTGAAAAGCTGTTTGCCATGATGGCAGGATTGGAGCAGAAAATGGAAGCTGGACAGGAAGAAACGCGATCCGGACAAGAGAGACTGGAACAAGAGATGCGATCCGGACAAGAGGAAATAAAGAATCAGATCCAAGCACACGTTGAGAGTCAAGTTGACGAAATTAAAATCCATGTTGACGGATGCATTGGAAAAATAGAAGAGGAAGTCCAATGTGTGAAAGGAAAAATCGATAAAGTTGAGAGCGAAGTTCAAGAGAAGATCGGCAACCTCGAAAGGAGAATAAGTGAACTTGAAGACAGGCCAAACAATTTCCAGACAAGTCCAGATCAACAGTTAAACCTTTGACATTTGGCGGACAAACATCGTGGACCGTTTCCAAGACTCAGTTCGACGTCGTCAGCTCTACAAATGGATGGACGGATTTTGTGAAAGCCAGTCAACTTGTGGCATCGCTCCGAGGATCAGCAGCGGAGGTTCTTCAATTGAATCCCAGCTGATAAGTTGACAGACTTAACGACCATAGAGAAAGCTTTGGAATCTAGATTGGAGAAAGCCACCTTACGCAATTTTATAGAACTGAACTGAAAACAAGAAGACAGAAGCCAGGAGAAAGCCTTCAAGTATTGGCTGCCGATGTGGAACGACTCATGAGCCTGGCCTACGCCGAGTACCCTCTGGATGTTCGGGAAAGTTTAGCAGCCCAGTACTTCTCCGACGTCATCAGAGACGAAGACACGCAAAATTCAATCAGATTGATGGACGGAAAAGATCTGAAATCCTCTCTGGCATATAGTATGAAATATGAGGCTGCGAGAACTGTTTCCAAGACATCCAGACACGTCAGATCAATCGAGACAGAGGATCATACGAGTAGAGAAATAGATGATAAATTTGAATTCTTCTTTAACAGGCTGTAAAAATTATTAAACAGTAGTGTTGCTGGAAAGAAGAACACTCCTCGGCGAAACTCGTACGTGACTTGCTGGAAGTGCAACAAGAAGAGGCACGTACAGAGGGAGTGTCAGGCGATTACTTCGAACCAGAAAAACTAACACACGGATGTCTTGCGGGGCAAAGGCTGCCTTTTCTGAATAGAACCCCTGAAGAAGGACCGAGAGTCTCCTCACTTAGCGGAAAGAAAAATGGACTCTACTTAGAAGGATCTATTTGTGGTATCCAGTGTTTGATGTTGGTGGATACAGGTGCAAACGTTACTCTTTTAAGAGCAGACTTGGCACAAAAATTGAAGGAACAGCTTATTACACGGCTCCTAACATTTCTTTAAAGACCGCTACTGGTGAAAAAACAGAAATACGAGGCAAACTGGATGCATCCCTTGAATGTAACTCAAGAAAGTTTCATCACAGAATCTACGTAGCTGACATCACCGATCCCTGTATTCTCGGCCTGGATTTTCTTCAAAAATTTAACTTTACAGTAGACCTGGAGAAGAACGAGATACGGACAGGATGAGAGTAAATCCCTTTCTTTTCAGCCAGTGTACAGCATTCAAAGTCGCGCTCCGTATTGGCCAAAAAGAGAACTATAATATCAGCAAGATCAGAATGACTTATCCAAGGAGTTCCCGAAGTTCCTGGACAGTTCAGATATTGTAGTGTTGCTACTTTTGGGAATGTTTTTATTTTTTACTTTACCTTTTTGCTCGTTTCACAGACACTCAGGCAACGTTTGATCATTTTTTTAAAATTGATATGTGTTTAAAGGTACAGACATCTTTTTTTTAAAGATTGATATGTATTTTTTTTAAAGAAGGAACATTTTGATTGACCATTTTTTCTTAACATTTTGATTGATCAGTTTTTATTGATATGTGTTTTAAGGTACGAACATATTTGATTGATTAGTTTTAAAGAATGAACATTTATTTTTAGGGAAGCAGCATTCTTTTATTAATATGTGTTCAAAGAAAGTATTTTGTGTTCTGTTAGGTGTTTTAAGTAAGGATTTAGTTAGGTGTAAATTGAATTGACTTTCTTGGCAAATTAACAGTATTATTCAAATGTGTTTAAATATTTATCCTGTTAGGGTGGGTTTTTAACTATTGCTCACTTTAATTAGGGTTGTTAGGGTTTTTGGGGGGCTTTTTAAGGTTTTCTTGTTTTAATTTGCTCTAGTTTCTTTCAAGACAAGGCGAACGTGGAGGAGATCGCCGTTGGCGGGGCTAGCTATGATTTCATTTCCGGTGTCCCTTTGGGACAAGATGGCGAATTTTCGGAGTGGGTGTCAAGCTGATAGGGACGCTGTCTTGCCGGACTTTTGACCAATGGGAAACGGGGGTCTGACGTCTGTGTGACGTGTTTTCGGCGACGGTATTTTAGATTGTGCGCGAGGCGCGAATCCCTCCTTTTCTCTTCTGGTCTTGTCTCTGCCGTTGGTGGCTTTTCCACCTGACCCCGTGAGGGTGTCAGGGGACGTCGGTTTCGTCACCGCGGGTGTAAAAACTCCCGGTTGGATGCATCCCACGCCGAATCGTGATTTCGAGTGATTGGAGGTGAATTTTTGAAATCCATTTTGATCGAAAGATTGCGGACTTATAGGGAGAAAGCCCATGGAGTATAATTTGGCGAAGAAGCTGTTCTACCATTTGGTGCTAGTAGTTTTGGTCTAAACTTTTACTGATGAATCTTCAAACTAAAACCCCGTTAGATGCATCCCACGCCGAACCGTGATTTCGAGAGCATGGAAGTAAACTTTTAAAATCGCTTTTGATCGAAAGATTGCGGACTTATAGGGAGAAAGCCCATGGAGTATAAGTTGATGAAGAATCTGTTCTACCATTTAGGGCTAGTATTTTTGCTCTGACTGTATTGGTGACGAATCCTCAGACCCCGAGAACCCCAGAAGGAGCAATGAATCGAGGTGTAGAGAACAGGGACGGAACAGCGGACCCCAGGATGAGTACCCGCATGTTTTCTTTTGATTTCTATTCCTTTTTATGTCCGGCGTCATGGCAAATCGAAGGAACTTGGGGAGGGTGATAAAGGCAATTTCTTCAGGGTGCAACGAAAGAATACTCTTAGAGAGCTAAATGCAATAAATTGAAATAGTGTTATTTTCCTTTTAACCTAGAAATTGTGTCACTGAATGCTTGTTTCATTCATTTTTTTAGTGTGTCATGCTATGTAACTGAAGAGATAATCTTGTCCCTTATTAGCTATGCTGTATTTTATGTTTATCAGAATGTCGTATATGAGTTCAATTTCATTGTGTGGTCAGAAAGAGAAATTTCCTTTAAAACTTGTTTTGTATCTAATCTGAGGTCAGTTTGGAGCATGATTCGCGGATTGCAATTGTAAAGGCTTGGTTATTTCCTGCAGATTCAAGGGTAGATGCTTTTTATTGCTCAATTATGTGTAATTCTAAAATTTAGTTTAATGTTGCTGTAAATTTAATGATTATAACATAGATTCGTAACTTGTGAATGTTAGATCTGTTTATGACAGGATGATAAAGGGAAAGGATTTCGTGGGTAAAAGAGCGTCTCATGCCCCAAGTGATTTTTTTTTTGGTTTAATTGTAAATTAATTACGGAATGGGCGCCCACCAATTTCATCATAACTCATGAATTCATTTTTTTAAACTTGTGCTATTTCTAAACTTGTTAAATGTATGATCATATTATAACTAAGATATTTAATAAACGTTATATTATTTTAAACTTACTTACTGTATTGCTATTTTTTCACACATGGGATTCATCCTCAAAGGGATCTGAGGGTTTGGTTAAAATTAAGTTCCTTTGGGTTATTGCATAATTAAATACACAACGCAAATCTTCCACCATTATAATGTGTGATAACCTCTTAGCAAATTGATTTCCTTTGATTTTAATATTTTAACTGAAAGAAAATGAAATTGATTGGAACACTTTAATTTAATATGATTGGTGTCAAGAATTGAAATTTCTGAGTAATCTCTGTTATTCTTCTGAAAATAATATTTTAGTGCAAAAAGTTAAAGTAAAACCACGACAATATGCCGTAACGGACTTTCCTAGCCAAGCCTCCCAGAAAGGTATTCTTGTGGCGGCCACACTCGTTGATTTGGAAATGGAAGCCATTCCTGTTAGAGTTCTGAATTTAAACAATAAACCCAATATTCTGGACAAAGGAGATGTTATTGCGACCTGTGAACCAGTGGTGATCGTCGCTCGTCCTCAAGAATTTTCTGGAGCACAACATCTACCGTCAACCTTGGAGAATTTTCAAATACTTAATGAAGAACAACGAACAGCAGTAAGGAAGTTACTCAGTGAATTTCAGAACTTGTTTTCGACCTGTGACGCTGATGTCGGCCGTTGCAATATGACACAACATAGAATTAATACAGGTGACCATCCACCAATCAAGCAATACTCAAGACGTTTGCCTCTTGTAAGGAAAGAAGAAGCAGATCATCTAGTTAAAGAAATGGTTGACAATGGGATAATTGAGGAATCATCAGGCCCTTGGGCTTCGCCTATTGTACTTGTTAAAAAGAAAGATGGATCATCACGATTCTGTGTTGACTACAGAAAACTGAACGAAATTACGAAAAAAGACAATTATCCCCTACCACGAATATACGACACCCTAGATGCTTTGAATGGAAGTCAATGGTTTAGGACACTGGATTTGAAAAGTGGATACTGGCAAGTTGAGATCCGACCTGAAGATAGAGAAAAGACATCCTTCACCACCGGACAAGGACTCTGACAATTTAAGGTAATGCCTTTCGGACTTTGTAACGCCCCAGCAACATTTGAAAGACTGATGGAGACAGTATTACATGGACTATCGTCTGAAGCCTGCTTAGTGTATCTAGATGACATTATAATAGTAGAGCGAACATTTGAAGAACATCTAAATAACCTTCGTAAAGTACACTGAAGAACCATAAAAACTGGTACAATTGTCTAATATCGTTTAGGGCCAACACGAGCACAAAGAAATGATGCAACACGACGTGGCATGGTATCGACTAATGTCTGAAGGTATCCTGGAGGTTTTTCACACCATGAATCCTGCAGGGCAGTCCGCAAATCCCTAGGAGTGCCAGGTGGTGGAGATTTCTTCTGAACAGCACATTGCAAGGCAACCCATATAGGTTCAATAATGTTCATAACTTTTTAGGGATTTAGGCGGACAATGGAAGTGTCTAAAGTTACAAGAGTGTTCCTAGAGCCACTTGGTAGCGACTCTTGACATGTGAGGTGTCGCACTGTCCAAATTCGTTGGAATGCACAATGGGCATAAATGGGTGTAGGTGATAGGGCAGGTTGCTTATACACCTGTCCCTGTCAGAGTCGTCTCTAGACGTATCAGAGGTTCCATATCAAGCCAACTGCAAACGCTCCATACCACCATACAGGCTCTACCAGATTAAACAGTTCCCTGTTGACATGTTGGGTCCATGGATTCATGAGGTTGTCTCCATACCAGTACATGTCCATCCACCCGATACAATTGGAAACGAGACTCGTCAGACCAGGCAACTTGTTTCCAGTCATCAACAGTTCAATGGCGGAGTTGGCGGGCCCAGGCGAGGCGTAAAGCTGTGTGCCATACAGTCAACAACGGTACACGAGTGGGACATCGGTTCCGAAAGCCCATATCAATGATGGTCCGTACAACAGTTCGCACGCTGACATTTCTTGATGCCCCAGCATTGAAATCTGCAGTAATTTGAGGAAATGTTGCACGTCTAACTCGTTTAAGGTTTCTCTTCAGTCATCGAGGGTTCCCTTCTTTCAATGTCTTTTTCTGGTCGTGCCGATGTCGGAAATTTGATGTTTTACCGGATAGCGATATTCATGGTACACTCGTGAAATGGTTGTATGCGAATTTCATCGCTACCTCGGAGATGCTATGGCCCATCTCTCGTGCGCTGACTATAAGGCCTAGTTCAAAGTTACTTAAATCTTGATAACCTGCCATTGTAGCAGCAGGAACCGATCCAACAGCTTTATCAGATACCTGTTGTCTTATATAGGCGCTGCCGACTGCATCGGCTTACGATGATGGGTTGCATATCTCCGTTATTTGCATTCGAACGCCTGTATCAGTTTTTTCTGGCTCTTCAGTGTATTCCAGAGACTAAAAAAAGCCAACCTAAAGTTAAGCCCCACGAAATGCAGGTTTTTCCAAAAGGAAGTTACTTATCTCGGGCACGTTATTTCAGCAGAAGGAGTTAAAACTCATCCAGAGAAAATTAAGGCAGTAGTTGATTGGCCTCGTTCAGAGACAGTACATGATCTCCGAAGTTTCCTTGGACTGTGCACCTATTATCGTCGTTTTATGAAAAATTTCTCCACAATAGCAAGACCTCTACATAAATTAACTGAAGCTAAATCAAATTTTATTGGACAGAAGAATGTGAGAAATCTTTCAATAGTTTAAAGCAAGCTTTGATATCTTCTCCTATTTTGACCTTCCCCCGGGCTGACAAAGATTTCATTTTGGATACGGATGCTAGTAAAGAAGAAATAGGAGCCGTGCTATCCCAGAACATTGGAAACGAGGAACGTGTCATCGCTTACTTCAGCAAGAGCTTGGGTAAGCCAGAAAGAAATTATTGTGTCACGCGTAAAGAATTACTGGCCATTGTTAAATCTATAGAGCATTTCCATCACTACCTCTATGGACAGAAATTTTTTCTGCGGACTGATCATGCTTCCTTAAGATGGCTTTTGAATTTTAAGGAACCTGAAGGCCAGATAGCTCGCTGGATCCAAAGACTTCAGGAGTAAGATTTCGAAATCCAGCTTCGCAAAGGGACCTCTCACGGAAATGCAGATGCCCTCTCTCGAAGACCCTGTAGAGAAAGCTGCAAACATTGCTCTAATGCCGAGAAAAGTTCGGAATAGAGACAGATACTTCCTTAAAAGTTTTAACGACGACATCTGTAGATCCCTGGTCTTCATGTGAGATCCAAAATGTGCAGCTAGAAGATCCTGCTATTAAACCAATTCTGGAGAAGAAACTAAATTCAGCGGATCGACAATCTTGGCAAAAAATCGCTCCGGAGAGTCCTGTAACGAAACGATACTGGGCTCTTTGGGACTCCTTACATCTGAAGGACGGTGTTCTATACAGTAGGTGGGAGAGTGATAATGGAAGCTCCTGTCGATGGCAACTAATTCTGCCAGATAGTAGAATTCCAGAAGTTCTGCGAGAGACTCATGACAGCACAAGTGGAGGGCATTTTGGAGTCATGAAAACTTTAAGCAAAACACGAGAGCGATTTTATTGGGATTGACTTCGTGCCGACGTTGAAAAATGGTGTAGAGAATGCCACGCTTGCGGAGCCCGAAAAGGACCTAAAGCATGGACTAAAGGTCGCTTACAACGCTATAATGTGCAAGCACCATTCGAAAAAATGGCTTTGGATATCCTAGGACCTTTTCCAGTAACAACAAAGGGCAACCGATATGTCCCAGTATTAATGGACTATTTTACCAAGTGGCCTGAAGCAATTCCCATTCCAGATCAGGAAGCCTCGACTGTAGCTGAAGAACTCGTACGAAGCTGGATTTCATGTTTTAGCGTGCCTATGATATTGCATTCGGATCAAGGTACAAATTTTAATTCTGCCCTCTTTAATGAGCTTTGCAAACTTTTGGGAATTC
>BGPR01006966.1:49668-66381 GCA_013235015.1 Araneus ventricosus
AATTCTTTCTTAAGTTTTAATTAATTAAATTTTAAAAAACTCTATGAGGTGTACTTTGCCACCCTTCATAGTAGGTTTGTACCAAATTTGGCAACTCTATGCTCAACGGTCTGTCTTGCACAACGCCAACAGACAGTCACCCATGCATACATGCGCTTTTAGTAGTATGCATACAAAAGCATGATTACAAGCAAAATATAAAATTAACATTATAGTATTTCGTGTTAGAGTTTATTGCATAAAATATCTAATGCAACTATTCTACACCAAATTCATGATCTCATTGATTTTACTTGTCTTGATAATTGTAACTGATTTAACCATAAAATTTTACTTTACAATAATGTATCCAAAGATGAATGTTATTTGCCTTTTTAAAAAATTGACATTTTTGCTTGATATTGAGGAAATTTGGCGCATATGCTCTTCAAAACAAGGGTAGAATCACTATAAACTTTTCAAAGCTCAAAAGATAGTTAAAATTTCAGTTAATAAAAAAAGTAAGCAAGAATTTGCAGTTTTTTCGCCGTATTTTTTAAAAATATCATTTAAAAAAAATGACTTTTTGCGTAATTTAAAAAAATAATCTTTTTAATGATATCAATTTAATAACTGTACAATTTTTTCTTTAATTTAATGAAATTTAAAAAATGTATGATTTGTAACAATACTTTTCAATTTTAAAATGACAAACTAATTTCCTTATTTAATCACATTATAACTAATTTCCTTATTTTTATATAATCGCATATTTAATCACATGATCCCAGTGTGGCGAAGTTCACGGATGAGAAGCTGCCGAATAAGTAAGCAGGTTCTCGCTGCCTTGGTGGATACAGTAATGGTGGTGTGGCTCTTAGAGTCCATCTCCGATGACGGGTCGTACCCCGGTAAAATGGGGGGCCGTCGTATGAGCCGCTCGTGATGGGGGCTATTATGCGGGGACCACAGTGCCCGATGAAGTCGTGGCGGCCGGTCGTTTAATATAGACCAGGGTGCCAAGGCAGGGAGGGGTGATGTCTTTTTGTGATATTTAATCACATGATCTTTAATCATTGTTAACATTATGGTGAACAAAATTTGTTCTCTTTGATGCATTTAACTACTCTAGCTCCTAAAGAGATTTTCACTTACCTCAGTTTTTTCTTAAACAATTTTTTAAATATATTTTTCAACTCAAGCTCATTAAATACAGTGATTTTTACTTCATTTGGCAAGTTTTATACAGTGAAATATTTTCTTCTTTGCCACTAATGATAATATTTTCTCTTTTCAATTATGATGAGATAATTGACATATGCATTTTGTTTTTATTTTGCTATCAAATTATAGATACTTGATTTCATTTTAATTTCGCAATTATTGTAAGTCAGGTTTCTTTTTTTTTGACATCTTGACTAAGAAAAAAATGAAAATGAACTTTTATTATAGTCACAAGATTTATTATTTGGAAAAATCTGGTAGTTATCTTTTATAAATGATATCTTTAACATTTTTCTTGAAACTGTTTTTGGAAATATAGTTTCTACTTCAGAATTATTTCTTTTAGTTTTCCAAATCGTTATATTATTCTTTCATTCGATATCTAATAAAACGTTTAGATATTTTACAACTTTCCCATCTGTTAATTTTTTGCTGTTCAGTTTAGCCTTGCGCAGACGTTTAGCTCAATATAATTTGCACTAAAATGTTTTATTTCGAAAGCAGAGAGAGAAAAAGGTAAATTAATTTCACATATATTTCAATTTTCATTAAATTCGCAGTTTTCAATCTTATCAAAAAATAAAGGTAAAATTTTAAATAGTTATGTATTCCGTATTAATTGTTTAACAATCAGGATATTTCGAGCGAACAAGCTGGTCTCCAAAGGCAGTTAGTTAGAAATATGTTAAAATTATAAACAGAAGCTACCATAAGCAGAATAATGGTTCACAGGTTCAAAGTAAACTTGCTGATGTGGCACATCAACAGGTTCATAGATGATAATATGCCCATGTCTTGAATTGAGTGTTAACTGAAACAAAATGTTGTGTCGATGCAGTTTCTTTTTTGATTTTTCTCCAGAATTTAGCAACTTTTATAAGAACTTTACTTTCAGTCTTTCTTTGAAAATATCCAAAATAACAGCATGCTCTTTATACAGCCAGCAAAAAATTAATTAAAATTCAATCAATAAATTGAATTTATATCTTTAGTTTTCCAATAATATGTAGATTAGAGTTGCTGAATTTGAACTATCTCCTGGAATGGATTGGTATCAAAACTTAAATTCTATTAAATATTTGGGCCTTAAAATATGCAAACTAGGTTCTAAAGGCATAAATGTAGTATATGAAATTATTTTTGAGAGAAAAAACTTAGTGGTTGCAGTTAGAGAACATCAAATAAATATTTTAACAAAAGACTAACAATCCTTACGCTGTTTTAAAAAGAAGTGTTAAAATATGTTATTATATCCTCAGATAAGAAAACTATAACGTACTACAGTAATTTTATTAAAATAGTTTAAAGGTAAGGTTAGAGGGAATTTTCTTTTTTGTCTAAAAGCTGCTAAAATTGGACCCCAAACAGTTACCTAAATTGGCTAAAGTCGCTGTTTAAATGAAAAGGACTACAATCTGAAACTAGAGGAATAGCTCAGAAAGTTACAATCTGTTGTAGTCATCATAAATTGGAAGTGAAACAAGACAAAGCAAAAAAACACACAAGCACAACCGCATACAATAAAGTAGAATAGTCTTAGTAGTCAAGAATATTCTTCTACTTTGTGTTTTCCGTCATTACCAAAATCACTTTTGAGTACACCTAAGTTGCCCCCCCCGTACCCCTAGGGGTACGCGTACCACAGGTTGGGAACCTCTGATCTAGAAAAAGTCATTTGATATTAATAAAATTTGAATTCTGCTCATATATACTCAACTCTTAATTTCAGCTCTAATTTCTTTTATTTCTAATTAGTAATTTATTTGCTATACACTATACATAGTGCGAAGCAAATAAATTCCCTTCTTTATTATGCATCACACAAAAGCCAATGTTCAATAGCTGCATTAAGCAATAAAGATATAGATTCTGTTTTATTTTCTGTCGTTTAGAAAATATGCGCAATTTGTAATTTACTTGATGATACATTTATTTTGTTGTGTACAGTATTTTTCATGAATATAGTTCAGTAAGTATTTTTTAAGAATACGTAATTTTTATTAAACCTATTTAATAAATCATAAAATATGCTAAATTTGTGTATAAAAATATTTGCAGGAATGTAGTTTTTTCCCGTAGGGGTTTCATAGAAGGGATGAAAAATCAATGAATGATGAAAATGAATGAATGTCACGTAAGGGGGGGGGGGCGCAGCTTTACCAGTTCCGCAAAGGGCGCAGGATCACCTCGGTACGGCCCTGCTTGAAATATTTGTAAAATAAAGAGCTTTATTTTTTTTAATCCTGCTTATTGGAATGCATTCACATACACCCACAAGACAATTTCGTTACAATATATATATGTAAGATTAGGCTTTAAATGTAAAGTGTAATCCATTTTGGTCAAGGAAAAGACAGTAGTTGGCTCAATCTTTCTTTATTCCATCATTGAGGATAGTTTAGGTTAGTTTTAGGTACGTAAAGGAATCAGTGGCGAATCCAGGATTCGGGTCTGGGGGGGCTGAGGTCATAAAAATTTTGTACCGTAGTGACGAATGTCAAACCTCATGGCTTATGTAAACCAAAACACTTTAACTTTACAGACTTTCCTCTCCTGACAATAAGAATAATAAAGAACATTACAATACCTTCGATAATTTAATAAAAAATACAATAAAATAGCTGGCCAAAAAATGTTTTCGACCGCGTCAACGCTACAAGTGCAAGAGGAATGACTAGAAAAGTAGGAAAATTTTCGAGCCTATCAAGCCAGAAAGCAATGTTGTCACGATTTTATTACTATTCTTTTAAAATGAAAATTAAGATCAAACAGTTGTAATGATTTTAAATTTAATCAAGAATTTTGGTTCAGCTCTGGGGGGGGGGGGGGTGCAGCCCGATAGCCCCTCCCCTGGATTCGCCACTGAAAGGAATCATAAGTTGCTATTATCCATGACCAGAATTAAAGAGGTAACGCGTGAAAGGCGCGCTGTTGTTAGCAGCTTACATGCTTGAATCAAAAAGGGCAAACAGGAAGGCGCAGAAAGTTTAAGTACCCAAAGAAAGGGAATTTCCCCTGAAAGACTCGTAACTCGAAATGAAAGTCGAAGTGCGCTTATTACTATGGAAGTAGAAGTAATTAAAAATGGGGTGTCGTTGAAAATTATTTAAGAAGGTTAAAAAATTAAAGTATCAGACATACATATATATAAATAAATTTATTTCAATCTAGTAACTGTATTTCTTTAAATAACATGAAGCAAAATTCTGTAGGTGGATTCAAAGTCAAATGTGCAAAAACTAAAAATTATCAATCTTTTGCTCGAATTTTAGATAACATGAATTTTTATGCTGTCATGTCTTCAAGTTATTTTTCATTGAGAATTTCCTCCTTTATTCTTTTTATGGCCTCATGTGCAGCTGTAGTGTGCCATTAATCAGAAAATCAAATCCCTTCGATTTCTATTTTCTTATTTATCCTTAAAGTTCTGATATCCTTAACCCTTTATAAGGCCATTTTTTTCTAGTAGTGGTATAATAAGATAACTTTGGAATTGAGATTAATTTAAGAAAAGGCATTCATTCAGCTTATTAGATAACATTATTTTTTAATTAATTTTATTAATTAATAATTAATTACCAAGTCAAGTTCGTTATGGTTTGAGATAAGAAATTGGAACATTCAAGTCTTTGCTTCATCGAAAAATTTGGCGAGAACTTACGTCAGTCTTAAAAAAACACATTTAAAAATTGATGAATTTGGTGGGAAATATATTCCCACGGCCTTAGAAAGTGTTATATTATAAAGAGAGATGGAATTGACCATCCAAATTAACTTTACCCCGTGATATTTGTTGCCACAATTAAAATTATTTAGACATATCCGTAGCGTCATAACCGACAACGTTTCTCGTATTTCATATATTTCCTTGGTCGAAAAAACAAAACATTTTTCACAATGAGTTGTGCTAAATAGAAGTTGATTTTAGTGGTAGTGTGAGTGTGTTAGAGTTGGTGGTGAGGGAAAACGTTGTTTCATACACAGTATTTTTCCTATTTTTTTTAATTATTTTTTTGTAGAATTTTATCGTTTAGTTATTATTTAAGAAAGTTTTGTCCTCCACTGTTTTGAAATTTTGAGTTCAATTTTCACTTGAAATGGAAACGACGATGTCCGAAGACAGTTCTAGCCTGCCTCAGGTTCGCATCGTTTTGTGCATTCAAACATATTTTTTCACTCCACTGAATCTGTTTAATATAAAATTGTGTTATATTTATTAATTAGTTGTTGTAAGTTTACAAATTTTATGAATTTGAAAAAAGTTCGATCAGCAATATAAACATACCCTATGCCTTTCCTATTAGTTTGATGTAAATGTAAATCTTGTTGAACTGTTTCCCCGAAAGTCTTTGTCCCGTTTCTTGCAATTTAAAACCTTTTAGATACACAGTATATGTTTATAACTATTAAGAAAAAATTAGGTTATTAACTTCAGTAGTAGTTCCTTGAAACAATTCACCATCCTGTTTGACCATTGTATATTCCTGTAACTATTTAACCATCCAATTTTGAATGCATTTCGTGTCATAAATAAAATTATTTCCCATAAGTATATTTCTATATACTGTATTATGTGTCATATTTTTAAGAAAGGTAATCAGACAAAGATTGCCTGGAAGAATTATATATGCCTAGATAATGGAATGACAATATTTTTAATAAGAAGCAGTTGTGTTCACTCAAATTTTCAGTGAGAGGCTTGTCCACATCTGTGATGTAAATCATCATATTATACAGATATTCAAATATTTAATGTTTGTCACTCCTTGTGGTATCACCTTTTAGTATTTTAGGATTCAATAATCAATTTGATGAATCTCTTCTATTTTTTGAAATCCCATGTTGGAAACATAATCAAGAATTTAGATCATGTTTATTTAAAAAATTCAAAATAGCTTTATTAAAGTAAGTTTCTTATTATATTTCTTTAATTCATGGTAATTCCCTTTTTACTGTTATACATGCATATATGCGCACTAAGTTGTAAAAAGTTTTACTGTAAAATGGGGTCACAAAATTTTTTTAGAAAAGAGGTACAGAATTTGTCTTAAAGCAGTGATTCAACATAATCTGTACTATTTTATATTGTGATATTTAAATCCATAGAGAAATATGTTGTAATATAGTAGTGTATTTGAAATGTCTCAATCGGTGAACTTTTTTTAAATTGGGGGGGGGGGGGAAATAATTTAGTTAGTGATTTAACATTTTAACCAGATTAGTTTCATTTTTATATTTATTCCTTTTAGTTTAGATTATCTACAGTTTAGTTAAACAATTGCTATTATAAAGTAATATAGTAAATTTTCCTTTCTTATATGCAAGACTGAGGATCAGAATGAACTAAGCCAAAATTATTGTTCAACTGAACTATGGATTATATTGAAGTGGGAGGGATTGGCCAAATTCTTTCTGAACCATAGGGTATAAATTTTGATAGTGCTTGTCAAATGATTCACTTTCAGTGTTTATATATTATGATGCAGACTTCAGTGTAGCAGAAATTGTTGGTTCACTTTGGTTCTTAGTATCTCGTAAACATTTGTTGCATAAAATTTTACTGTTATGAGCTACATTGACAACATATCTCATTAACTGAAAATGTTCAAAATTTATTTATGTATTGCAATGGTTAACCTGGAGTGTAGGGTGCATACTCCATTTCCCTTAAGCTCGCCAGTGCCAGAACATTTGTTTTGGATGTAAGTTGAAATTTTTTTGATGTCGTTTCCTCATGCACCGACAGTGATTTGTTTACCGGTCTATAGCACATGCCCTTATTTTCGCCTCATTTCCATTTGTACACTGATTGCTCTCTTCCATTTGATTGGTCGGTGTACGAATTTGAATAATACTTCATTTGGAATTCTTGATCATTTACCAAATGTTTTTTTTTTCAATAAACGTTCGCTTCTCTTCTGAAGATTTTCGTTCATTTAATTTGCTGATTCTCTTTCTCTGTGTTACTGATTATGGCTTCCAAATATCGAAGAAGGAATGTTTTTTCCTGGAAATACTGGTTCCCTTGCTATGTTTCATTGTCCTCGGACATCATATTTTCCCTTTGTTCTTGCTTTACCTGTGTTTTTCATTTCTCAATGAAAAAGCGAAGCTACGAGGGGCCCGCTTTGCTGAAAGTAAAGCCGCTGATGTTTTTTTAAGTTAAAAAAAATTTGCGGTGCACACTTGCAATGCCTAAGGCATTGCGTGCTGAATCTCTTGTTTTGTAATGCCATAGGCATCGAATGCGCAGAAGACCTATAAGAAAACTCGCTGTGCATCCTAAACAGTGTTTGGTGACGGCAATGTATTAAAATTTGAATATTACAGGAAATATGGGCATTTGTAGTAAATAATTTTTTACTGTGCATGCACAAAATGTATCAATTTTTTTTTTTCATAACTTTAAAGCCATATATATAGGCCAACTTATACAAAAATTTCAGTTTATTACCATTAGTATTCAGAAAGATATTGGCATTTTAATTTGGTAAATTTCGGTACACTCGGCTTAATGATGAGGGACCATACACAAATTGATATTTTTTAAGCTTGAATCTATGAACAGCAATATTGAATTTTATGAAAGTTGAATATACTGAATACCCATTTTTACTTGCAAATTAAATACATTATTTAAATTGCATTTTGTCAAATGCCATTCAAAGATCAAGTCAAATTTCAATTTGTGCATGGCCCCTCATCATTAAACCTCTCTTGGAGTGTTCCGAAATTTAAATGCTGATATCTTTCTGAATACTAAAGGTAATGAACTGAAATTTTTATATAAGTTGGCCTATATATCAGGCTCAGAAGTTATGAAGAAAAAAATTTCTTGCATGTTCAGTAAAAAATCATTCACTACAAATTTTAATACAATGCTTCTTTTACACATTGTTAAGTATTCTGTAAGTTTCATACAATTTGAAAAAAAACTCTGCATGTTATAAACAAAACACATGCGGAAAAATTTGAGATTTCTTAAGAAAACCTTTATATCTTCCCGAATATTTGTGCTGTGTTTATGAAAATGCATGTAAATATTATGCACATGAAAGAATAACTATTAGTGAAATTTTTAACTCATTATCAGCTTTTTGTGAAGCGTGGTGGTCCAAAATGATTTTCTTCATTAATTTGTAGATGGGCTCCTAATTGCCTTCAGGACTGAATCTTCACTGTAAAATATGAGTTCAATCGATAGTATGAATTTTGTAGCATCCTCAAAATTGTGCATTATTTTTGGACACGAGTGTATATATATATACAGTAAATTCTCGATTATCCGGCATTCAAGTATCCGGAAAGCTCAACTAACCGGAAAAATTAGAAAATGAGTTTTTCTAAAAATTTTACAACCACCGCCCCTCCCCCCCCCGTTCCATTCACGACGACAATTTATTTCTGGAATGCAACGTCTGCTCCGCACGGAGGGCGTAGAAGGAAAAAAAGAGCAATATACAGTTGACTACACAGACTTGTTTTTTTTGGGGTGGGGTTCAAAAGTAAAAATGAGAACCAAAAAAAAGTTCCTAATCTTTCGCCGAAAAACAAAATCGACAACCCACCCCACCCCCTAAAAAAGGTAAAGGGACAGAATCCGTAAAAAAATAAAAAAGCTCATGGGGGGGAGGGTTACTCCAGATTTGTAAGTCTTTCTTTTCCTTTATTTATTTACTCTCCAATACCGGCAGACGTTGATTCCGATTACGTAATATCATGTGCGGGAGAATTGGAGGCGCGAATATTGCGCAATAACTCTTGCGATTTTTTAAAAGATAATTAGGTTTGATATTCAATCTGGGATTTGTTTACAATCACTTAAAAGAGTTTTATTATGCTTGCTCAGTAGAATATCTTTCAGTTTCTTTGGCTACTTTTATATGTTTATATTTTTACCATCTATATATATACGGTAAAAATTCAGCTGCAGATCATGCTTTTTTTTATCATCACTGTTAAATTAAAATCTTCATAATATGTTTTGTAAATAAATGTTATGGAAGATACATAAGTATTCTTAAAAATCATATTTAATGCACATTTGAAAATGACAAAAACAAATTATATGGCCGAAAAAATCTGAAAAAAAGGCTACCCCCGCTCAACTATCCGGACTTTTCAGGTATTCGGAAATCGGCGTTGCTCGAGCATGCCGGTTAGTTAAGCTTTTACTGTATATTTAAAAGGCAATGTTTGTGTTTGTGTGTGATGTTTGGACTAAAAATTTGCTCTTGCAGCCTTGAAATTTGGCTTACTGGTAGTCCTAATGGTGACCCGATGCACCTCGAAGCCGGAATTTGAAATTTAATCTAGAAAATTTTTTATTTAATGTTTTGTGGTATTTTGAGTGGTTTTTCATACTCATTTCTCCATTGCATTTTTTTTAAATAATCGTAGCAAGAAACTAGATACACCATAAGAAAGAACAAGCAATTTCCATTCTAATGAAGTTTGTTTAAAACGTAAATGCTGCCTTGCAATATTTTCTCTCATTTTAATAAATTTTTTAAAATATTTTTTGTTATAACTTACAACAATACCTTTCATTGTTGCAGCACAATTCAAACCGTTTTCAATGTTTAAACAAATATTTAATTGTGTGTTTCACTTTCATTGTTAAAAGCTAAGTTAATATCCCAATATATTTTGCTTTCATATTTTATTTCACCAAAATAGTTGTGAAATCTGTAAACAGACAAATGATAATCATGTCACAGGCAACTCCGTGCAGGTACTGCTAATATTTTATATTAATGTTATAGATTTTATTATATATGTAATATTCTCTCTTAATTTTACTTTAAATTCCATTATTATAAATTTTAAAATCGTAGTACAATGTTAATGTATTCCAAAATCACTTTTCTTAAACTCCAGTTTCGGTTTTTTTCCCACGCTGAAGGTATATTAAATATCTTGTTTGGTATATTTATTACTAAAAGACTATTTTAATCGCTTCCACGCGCACACAAAAATCGGGAATTAGGCGTCCTTTCGGTGCCAGACTTTTCCCTAAAACACTTACGTAATATACTGAAAATGGCTATTATTCCCTTCACTTTGATCATGTGTCTATATGTAATCCCTTATCTCAGAAAATGCAGGGATTTTCTGCTCCCTTTTTAGCTTGAACTTTGATACGATCTGCATGTATATTCTGCCACTCTCATGCTATGTTGAATAATAAATAGCTCTTTATTCAGCCTTTCAATGACTACAACAACGAAAACATTATATATATTAAACACAATTCATTTTGCATCACTAATAACTTATCTGTTTTAAAAATGGATTGATTCTGTGTCACTTCCATAGACAGAAAATCAGTCTATCAAATTTTTCTCTGTTGGCTCATTCTATATCCATTCATTGGTTTTCCTAACTATTCCAGTTTGAGATAATCCATTTGGTTAGATGGCAGAGTCTAAAAAATTTTCAAATCTTCCAAGTCGTTTTATGCCAATCACTTTAAATTAACTGTGGCATTTCAATGTCATCGGCCTCAGTCATTTATTTAGAAATGTGATGTGTCGCTAAGATATAAATTGTTTTCACAAAAATTTCTGATCCACTTACAATATATGAAATCATCAGCAACTTTTTCACCATCCACAACAATATTTTCTTTTGGGTCTGGGAAGTAGTTTTGTTTTTTCAGGAATAAAAAAAAGCTTAATTTGTTGGAAATATTCCCTTTTTCTACTATCTGTAGTGCTTAACAAAATTTTAAAAACACAACCAAAAAATAATTCCCCTCCCTCCACCAGTATTTGCTAAATTCCTTCCAAATAATATCAAAACTTTACACATGTGACTTAGATAATGCTTCAGTTTTGCAATGCATTGTCATCCTGCACCAATTTTTACAGCCAGCTAATATGCAGGATGTAGCAGTGAGAATATAATAATGCTACCCATTAACAAATTCCTTTATAGCAACATGAGGCAATATTAAATGAAAGCATTATGTCAGCAATTTGTGCTTACTATTTCTTAGTTTTCATTTCATACATGCAGTGCATTTTATAAACACCAAGTAGAGGAGACTGTTAGGTTAAATGAGTGGGGCAGAGGCGCAGGTGGAAGAATAAGACCAGGGATTATCAAACAAACATTTATTCAACACAGACACAGGACAAAAACATCAAGACAGTAAATACGAGAACATCACAGTTCGGCTACGGAACTTCGTGATCTGGTGAGAAGTTAGACTCGCAGCCGCCCGCTATACGTACTTGGAGTCACGTGAGCATTGGCTGCATCCGGGTATTAACAGAGACTTGGTATGTTTGAGCCACTTCTGAAAAAATTTCCAATTTTTTTTAAAAAATAACATAGAATTCTAACCTTTTCACCATTTTATAACTCATATTTTGGGGCATATTTCTACACTATAATAATTTATAAAATTTTTAAAATAACATTTTTATAAAGATTTTTCAAAATAGTAAATACTAGGTAAAACATCCCCACTTCAGTAAGGTTTGACTCTTATTGAAGAAGATTGCGATGAAATTTTATTACTCTATGCAGATTTTGTTAAATATTGTAAAGCCAAATTCATTTGAATTTACTTCTTTCAATCCAAAGAGTGATTCCCTTGATAATTTTTTACAAACTTATTTTAGCAATAATCTTTATGAAAAAGTTTGCAAGATTATCAAAATGGTATTAATACTGTCACATGGACAATGAGGTTTTTCGGTGAACAAGGCCCTAGAAATAGAAAATTTAAAAGATGCTTCATATATTTTCCAGCGTGTAAATCATGAATTTATTAAGCTGTCTGGGGCTATTTATGACTTAAAAATTACTAAAGAAATGAGGACGGCTGCCACCTCAGCTAGATCAAAATACATGCAGTATTTAGAAAGTGAAAGATCCAAAGAAAAGACAAACGAAAAGCTCTAGAGGAGGAAATAGATTTTTTAAAACAAAAGACAATGTTCCTCCAAACGGATATACACCAAACAGATGAGAAAGCAAATGATTTAGCTAAGGAGGCTGAAAAGTCAAAGGACATAAATTTATTTATTCAATCGCATGAACTAAGAAAAACAATTTCTGAAAAAGAAATTAAAATAAATACCTTGGATGTAAAATTGAATGAAAAAAGTTTGGAATTAAAAGATATTTAATTTGATTACCAATTTCATGGGGGTTTTTTTCATCAATTTATTAACTCATATTTTTAGGAGTTTTGTTGTGTTAAATTTGTAATGTATCTATGTTTTATATTATAATTTATCATCTAATAGGTTGAATTTGCAAAAATGAGACATTTTATTTTAAAATGTGTGCAACAATTCGTTAAGTTTATTCAATTTAGAGGTCCTTATTTTTTGGTTTTTTTAGTCCTTAAAAGTCCTTGATAATCCTTGATTTTATTTTAAGGAAATGTGTACGAACCCTGACTACCGAAAATGTTGAATTTACTTTCATCATTAAATATAACTTATTCCAAAAGTGTTTGTTCTTCAATTGATGAGTTTTTGCAAACTTTAAATTCTTTTTCTTATTTTGCAAGCTGATGAACGGTTTCTTCATAGTAACTCGACTTTTATATCCAGCTTGTCTAATTACATTTTGCACAGTTTCAGCACTTACACTTCTTCCAATGATTTGAGAAGTTTCTGCAGCAAGTTTGACTGCACTTACTTTAGGATCAATCTTGATTTCTTT
The DNA here is from genome assembly GCA_013235015.1 of Araneus ventricosus. NCBI lineage: Eukaryota > Metazoa > Arthropoda > Arachnida > Araneae > Araneidae > Araneus > Araneus ventricosus. The sequence goes on from BGPR01006966.1 coordinate 62,557, forward strand.
CAAATTTTTCCTTTTTGCGACATCACTCAGAATACATTTGCTTCATCTTCCACTTTTATTTTCAATCAATCCATCACTTTTAAATTTTCCAATGTTTTCTGAACACACGTGTGGCTTCTACCAACAATTTTAGCTATTTCACGATAAGATTTTCCTTTTTTAAATAAATCTTAATAAGAATTTCCTTGCATCAATACTGGTTTCTCTACGAGGATCCATTTTCCATTTAAAAGTTTGGCTTTAAGTTCATCTAACAAACTTCATCACACAAAAATGATTGTTGAAAAGGTTTAAGATAAGATTACACAAAATTAGATTAAAATAGCAGCCAAGTAGAAAATATTTAGTGGTAGTTAAACATATTTTTCATAAGTGTATTCTCAATTTTTTGACCACAAAATTTGTCTAATAAAGTTTTAAAGCTGTATAAATACTATGATTTTTAATGAATTCTTTTTTATTTTGTGTATACATAAAGTAAAATGTCCATAGTTTGATGCCTCTGCAAAAAGTTCTGTTATAGTTATATTTTTTGCGCATTATTCACCATACAAAGTGCTAATTTGCGCAAAAAATGAAGTGTATCCTTAATTGTTTGAGCCACTGTATGTATATAATAATTTTAATATGTGTTTTATATTAGAGAATTCAATTTGATTTGGTTTACTATGCCTAACATGTTGTGTTGTATTCATGTCAGCCATCACTAAAAAGTAGATAGTAAAATAAATAAAAAATTAAGTTATAAGCTTTTATTCAAAATGCTGTTTAAATGAGAAAATATGTTTACACATTATAATTTCATCAAAATGAACTCAAAAGTAAAAAATATTTTGTCTGATTACAATAAAATGCATGGTTCGAATAAAAGCTTGGGCGCCTTATGGAGCACCGTATATTTTGTGTATATTTCCTTAAACAATTGAAATATTCCTAGAAGGTAAAGGCGTCCACGCTTTTATTCGAACCATGCATTTCTTGTAATCGGAAAAATTATTTTTTAATTTTGAGTTCATTTTAACGAAATTATAATGTGTAAACGTATTTTCTCATTTAAAGTGCATCTTGAATAAAAGCTTATAACTTAAGATTTTTTTTATTTATTCTTTTCATTGTTAAAGGTTGTAATACCTATCTTCCCAATAATATCCAAGAAATAATAAAATAAACAATAGCATACATGATTGGTACATATTGCCTTAAAAAAAAATTTATATGTGCCTTGAGCATTTTAGACACAGAATTTTCTAGCCTTGGTAGAAATCTTGCAAACTTAGAAATTAGTAATTAAATTAATTTTAAAATAAAATTAGAATTGTATAATATGCTATATTTAATCAAAAATGCATATAGCATGCAAAAGAAATTAAAAAGGTAACTTCAGGCATTTTGCAAATTAACGAACTTAAATTTCTAGATAATGCGTATTTCCCAATCAGAAGATAAACTTTAAATTAAATATGTTAGCCCTACATATTTATAAAATGGAGAGATGTCAAATCTCCATACTTTGCTATGGGTTAGATATTTCCATACAGCCATTTTATTAAAAATGCAAAACAGCATGTATTAATAACTATTATTTATTTCTAATTAAATAGATAATCTTTCAAAATATTATTTCAGTAGACTTAGAAAACAAAATGTTTATAAATTTAAAATACCCTTAGCACATGTTCTTACAGATGCTTAAAAAAATAAGTTTTTTGTTTTTCAAGGAATGTGAAACGGAACATAGCTTCTCTGTTTTCTCTGCAAATGGCTCAAAAACTTTAGTATGGTATGCAGTTGATGATTATTAAGCTGCCATATGGTATTTATCTTTGAAATCAGTTTTTTTTAACAAATTAACGGGGGTGGGCCATCCCAAGTCTTCCCATCCAGTTACTTGAAATGGCTAAGGCTTGCTATAATTTCTAATGTGCACTTTCCTTTCTTACCTCCACCTCTTTTTCCTAAAGTTTTTGACCCACACTTTGACTACATGAGTAGAAGGAACATGATCCTTTTTTTGAAAATTTAAATGAGCTCATGATACTCTGTATGACCACATAACTATCATTATTATTTAAAAAAAACCTTTACAAAGAATGTGTATTGTTTGTCAGACTACGACTTTATCTGCACTAATCATTGCAAGTAATTACAGTAGCTGCCGCTTAATGTGATCACTTCAGAACTTAAGAATTTTGATAACGTTAAGCGATTGACAGCAATAACCGAATTGGATAAATCAACTATATTTTTGCCACATCAAGGGAAAATAAAGGAAAAAAACTTACCTCAGGCCTATCTATACTTTATTTCAAAAATAACAAAAAAAAAAATTCATTAATTGTTGCTTGTTGACAGTTATTTCTTAAAAGTTCACTTATATATTGTTTATACTCATATTGTTTATTAGAATTTGTTGAATGATGCTGCATGCCACATTTCAAAATATCAAGTGCTTACCTAATTTCAGCATTTGTTGGAGGGTTTTCTTCAACACATTCGTCCCCTTCGGAATCATTGACTTTTATTGCTTGGTCTTGCTCTCAAACAGCTTGGTAAATATTACTTCAAAACTGATAACATTAAACGATGTAGTGATCACACTAAACGAATCTTTTTGTGTACATTTGGAATACATTGGTTTGGGACCAGAGATTTCTGATAATATAAAACGAATTATAACATTAACCGCAATCACATTAAGCTGCATACACTGTCGTAATATTTTTTCTTACATTTGCGACCATTCCTGTTTACTTCTTTTTATATAACTTGTTATTTCCAAGGTAGCAAAATTATTCATTTCGCTACTGTATCTTGAATGAGGAACTTGCACCTGTGAGGAAAATGGTAATTTCTGTGTTTTATCAACAGATTGATTGTCAAAATGTTCAAAAACGATAATTAAAACCCATAAAATGGACTTAATTAAAATTTAAGTTTTAAATTACCGAAAAGTGCGGCAAAAGCACCTCACCTTAAAACACTACGTGATTGGTTTGACGTCATTACACACTACGCTGTAATGTTTATGTTTGTCTAGCACATGAAAATTTCATATTGCTTTCTCTTTTAATTTTTAAACAATCAATTTTCATTTTTTTTCTTGCTATTTTGTTAAAAAGGCACTGTGGAGTTGAATGGGACACTTATGGTGGTAATGAATGGGTCACATGTTTTTTCAATGTTATACAAGAATTAAGTATTTTTCTCATTTAGTAACCAATAATAATTAATATTTTTACCTTAAAAAAGGAAAATATGCTATTTCTGTGAAAGTTTGAGTGACTTGCTAGTCAAAGTTTAGACAAATTTGGCTATTATTTGTTGTTGGACTACATTTTAGTTATGTTTATTACATTATAAAGCGATGTCATAATGGCCTATGTACTCAAATTATTTGAATTGGGGTTTTAGTACTGTTTAATTATTTAAAATGGAATAAAATTGATATGACTGTTTTTATACAGTTCCATATAAATAGGTGATTTTTAAGGAGATTCCAACTAAATACTCAACTTATTTTTTATCATTGGTATTAAAAATAAAATTTTATCAATTAAAAATATATTTCTAAAACAGATTTTAAAGTAGAAAGTAAAAGGTGTTATATACTTACAAAACATTTATTTTCTAAAGAAAAAATCAGAAATGGTTGTTTGTCTTTTCTGCGTATGTGCTTTTTGCGAAACATAATTTTCCATTTAAGTTAAAGATGATAAATAATCTTCTGCCATTCAAAAAAACATTTTTGAAAGTCTTAATAGCACTTGAAACATTTTTTTTTTATTTTAGGCTATTTTAATTTCCGCGCTGTGGTGAGTGGTAATT
>BGPR01006967.1:213-13960 GCA_013235015.1 Araneus ventricosus
GAAAAAGTTTGCGGAAGGTTGGATATGCAATCAGTGCGGATATCCAACACTCCATTTGGACTGTCTGGCCATAAATCAACACTGGCGAGACTGGGTACGTGTGCGTGTGTGTGATTTGGGGTGCGTGGATCACCGAGGAAATCAGAAAAATCGGGGATCGGAGACTGGTGGAGGTTGGATTTGCGTTGTGTGGAACTGTTATGATTGACCTGGCTGAACGAATGGGCTAAAAATGGAATGTCTTGGAGTGCTTATGAATGACCGGCTCAAGACATCTTGCAGTTGGATGTGAGATGCCATGTGCAGTTACATTTGTCATGGACTTTTTGTGTTTTGTGTTTTTAATGTTAAGCTTTTTGTGTGTTTGCTCTTTATCTTTTTGTGCTTTGTGTTTTTGCTCTTTATCCTTTTTTTGAGTTCATTGTTGTAAACGATGATAGTTAAATTGTTCTGTTCACCTCTTGGGGTTCTTTGTAAATTTTTTTTTCAATGTAGTTCATTTCTTTTGTTTTAGGTTTCCCTTCCCGCCTGTGGAAGGCTTTACACCCTCTTGGGTAGGCTGGGCCGGGGCGGGTTATAAATAAATAAATAAAAATTTGTCATGGATGTCGTGCGGTTTCTCTCCACTTTCAATATTCAAGTGAAGCACAGACATAATGCAAAAGAGGGTGCTGACTGAAGTTACCGGTACAGTACTTGAACAATGACTGGCTTCAAAACGAATGTAATTGCGTATGCATCAGTATAAATTAATACTTGGTTTGTCTGATGATTTGTAACATTTTAGTGCTTGCCGTTTGTTTTCGATGCTGCTGACGATATTCCAGAAGACAACATGATCTCATTCGAATAAATGTAGGCATATGTATGTGAACAGATATTCATGGTTAAGTATAAACTGTTGCACATGTGATCAAGAAGACAACTTTTGAAAAATTGGCACGAGTGCGTCTTTTGGTGGAAGGAATTTGAAGGAATCTGTTCTGTGTTCGGTGAAATTATGCATTTCTTGGCTTGTGCAAAGTGTTCCAGACTGAGCAGAAAAATGGATTACTGACCTTCCCGCCATTTCCGTCGTGGGCCATTTTCCAGCTCCCCATGTTTCGCTGAAGTTCCCGCAGATGAAACCGAATAAGAAACCTAAAATGCGGAAGACAAACAAGATTCCAATTAAGAAATTAAATTAAAATTAATAAACTGGGACACAGTACATATTCAAATGATTTAATACTTAATGCCCTGTGTTGCCTTTAAGCAACATGCCCAATTTTGTCTTCTGAAATATTGAGAATAAGACTCAAGCTCTAATGCCTGTTGTTGCCAAGTGGATACACAATAAAAATGTCATTAATTCAATTTAGAACAACTAGATGGCGGCCTGAGTGCTGACGAAGAAATAACAAGTAATATATAAAAAAAATTTTAAAAGTCAATTCCTACTTAGGTCAACAAAGAAAAATTTTATTTTAGAAATTTTTTTCTCCCATATAAAACTAAAATTAATTAATTAAATTTAATTAATGAATTAATATTTGAAAAAACTGCATTAACATCAAGTGTCATCCACTACAAGTTTAAAAAAATGTATTTGAACTTGAGTGGATGAATAAAAAGTATTTTATTAACGATTGAAAATTTGAACAAGATATATATAGGGAGAGTGTGAACTAATAGTAGGAATTGAAAAATAAATGGATATTTTTCACTTGAGGTGCATCTTTTTTGCTTTCTATGTACGCTTGAGAATATCATATTTTATTATACAATGTTGAAGGAAATTCCTTATCCTTATTATTAGTTTTTAAAATTCATCTCTTTATTGTTATAGAATTTTTTCAAGAAAAATTGATAACAAACTGTTTTTCAGCCATAAACCATACTTCAAACAAAATAGGATTTTTTAAAGTATTTTTCCCATTTTTTACTCACGAAATGAAAGTCGAAAAATCAATTTTTAAAAAATCGGGCATTTAAGGGTTAAAAGGTGAATAAATATAATTATATAATTTTTTACAAACTCTGTTGTTAATTTCAATAAAAAACTTAAATTAATGAAAGTGTTTAAAAATTCATTTTTATTTCTGCTGTTTATTACTAAACAGCTGCATTTTTTATTTTAATTATTTCCCACTTTATAATCTTGAGATCTATATATTAGTTCTGAAACCCCTACCAGGCGGAGTTCCTTCTACGGAATAAAAATTTAACCTAATTAGTGATTAAGTGATTATTAAGTTCTAAAAATTTTAAAATATTGTATTGCTATCGGTAACACACAAGTGTGCAAGAATTTAGTCTTTTAGCACATCGTGTAGTGAGTGATAAATCGATTACAAAATTCCAGCTTTGCAAAAATGAAACAAGTCAAGTTAAATATAAATATTTAATAGATGAGCATATCAGGAAAATGGCAAAAATGTAAGCTGTCATAGCTTAAATAGAGGCTGAGTGTTGCAGGTGAAGAATTACAAGAGCTGTAAGTTTGGCCGCTGCAAAAATCAAAATTGTTTTTCGTTAGCTGAGGTGTGATCCTAATAAAATAAATTCATGCTTACATGATACATGCCAAAAGCAGCGCACCAATATAAAATTTGGATTCCACTGCATATCTTGCAGGAGGAAAAAGGACGTGAGGTCACTGCACAGCTTAAAACTATGCGAGTCAGATACATGACAATGTTAAAATGAGTAGCATTTGCTATGGGTCTATCACGGCAAGTGAATTAACTCTATCATCCAACTATTGCTCAAAATTATGTAGTCTTTTTGGTAAGCTCAAAACACACATCGGTCATACTATAAGGAAAACACAAATTCTATGCTGATCACCGCATTTATCAAGCTTAAAATTTATATATTGTAAGATCCCCCAAGATCATTAGCGACCAGTAACTTTTTTTCCCACGCCATGGGTCACTGAACAGAGCAGGTGTCTCAGCTCGTTAAAACGCCGACAAAGAGAGCCGGGAGTCCAGTCTGGGGCCAGCGGACTACTCTTTAGTGGAAGTGATTGAAAGGGTAATTTATCTCCAGCCTGAGAAACTGCTTGCGACAAAAGGAAAGGCCCAAAAAGGTAAGGAGCCAATAATTTTTCGCTGAGGTGGACTCCACCTACAGAATTGACGGGGATTCGTGTAGAGGCTTTCTTGACCGCACCCCCAGTGGGGAGAAGATGAGGATTAAAAAGAGAAGAGCGAGGATGGAAAGGGAGATTTTCGGAAGAGGACAGAGACGAGCAAGGGCTCGATTTTCTTGGTGGTGAAAAGATAGACTTGGGTCGCTGAGATCTCAAATCCGGTCGACGGAAGACCGACTTCATTCTTTTAGGCCACTCGTAGAAGTGAGCCTGTTTTGGTTATGTGACAGAGCACTGTATAGAACTGTACCAGAACTGTACAATTATTTCATTATGTATTTCATAATTTTCTCTTATTTAATCAAGATCACTATTCAATAAAACTCTTGCACGCACGTGCTATAAAATAAAGAGTATTTCTTGGCTCTGGACCTTCGTCCCCAGAGTCTTTAGCTGTCAAACACGTTACAATATCAGTAACAGCAGGCCCAGCTCTGCTTACAAACATAAGGCGTATGAACGTAGAGGGCGCCACCTTGAACAAAACTCGGGCTTGGTGAGATCTCAAGAGACCGTCGATGTGCCAAGCCAGATTGAATAATTTTGATTTAATTATAGCAGAAAAAGTTTGTCAGAAGAAATTAATTTACATGGCGTTATTGATAAATAAGTAAGAAAGCAAGGAAGTTGGGAAAATTTTCCAACTTCCTTGATGTCGAATAAGAAAGGCGCAGTTCGGGTCCAGGCCGTAGATTTTTCCTGGAGTCGTCGGGATAAAATCATAAAACAAGTGTTTCGTATTAATGTATAATTTTACACAGAGTAGTATAATGGTTACAGAATAGATAAATCACAAGCCACCATAGACCCTTGCTACATGTGATAAACTTGTGATTTATCTAGTCTGTAACCATTATACTACTCTGTGTAAATATTATATTAAAGAGATTGATAATTAAATTACATATTAATGCGAAACACTTGTTTTACGATTTTATCCAGACGTTTTAACGAAAAATCTACCGTGCGGACCCGAATTGCGCCTTTTTCATGTTTTATTTAGAGTAGCTTTTGATGGCGCCATCTGTTGACAGTATATAGAACTACATTTCGCGTATGCGCAGTAAAACATTATTTACTACAAATGCTCATATTTCCCGTAATATTCAAATTTTTGAATTCAAATTTTAATACAATGTTTCTTTTACGTATTGTCAAGTATTCTATAAGTTTTGTACAATTCGAAAGAAAACTCTGCATGCATAATAAAAAAACAAACATGCGGAGTTTGTAATTTTCAATTTAATACCGATTTTTACTTATATTCTGATAAATATTTTTATTATCTAACTTCAGTTCCTAGTTATACTCCTAAAGATCTTTAAAATGACACCAGAATCAACATCCTAGCTAATTGAGTTCCCACGCTACACTTATTTATAACCTTACATAAAGCTAATTCATAACAATCACTTCATGTGTCTACAGTGGTGCGATGACGTCACAGGCAAAACAAATACTACGCGACAAACTTTTACAGATCTGATCTATCCGTTGTGGGGGCCAACCAGTCTCGTAGTTATTAGTGATTCAAATCTGACGGTATTTTGTCCCAGAAGAAACTTCGACCGACTATCACTGTAACGAGCGGAAAGACGTTTTCACGTTAAAAAAAGAAAATGTTCCCATTTTTTATTATTTTCTTTATTTTTATCGGAGTTATTTAGTGATGGAAGCAAATTTTACATACACAGATTTAGAAAACAAGTGAAGATATCATAGTGTGAGGGATTGGCTGAAATTAAATGGCACGATAAAGGCCTAAGTAACAGATAAATCAACAAAAACACACACAAAAAAATCCTTTCCTTTACCTGCGATGAGACAGATGGACAACCCGATGAGCTCTGTCCGCAAGGCCATCCTGACCAGTTTTTTGTCTCTGATGGTCAGACCGAAAGTGAACGCCATGATGGGACCCTAAAAAATGCACCGAGGAATTTCATTAGGAATTTGAATTGCTACACCAAAAGACAGAAAAAACTTTCCTCCAGAAATCGCTATACATTTATGAGCGTAAAATTGGGGCTTGAAAGGTTCAGCAAATGAAGCCATAGATTCTCAGAATGAAGTTATAAGTGTCACGAAAAGAACTTCCATTTCTACGAAAGCAACTGAACCCTACAAGAACTCTAGTGAAATCGGAACTTTTTTCTGAGCTGAAATGCTGGAGCGTTGCACGTATAGTGCTATCGCTAAGGGGACTTGGCACCCCCAAATTTTTTTTTCTACAATTTTGATCAAACTTATTCAATTTTGTAGTAGACAGATTTAAACTGTGCAGAAACTGAAACTTCTAAAATATTTTTCATTTTGAAAAATTACAAATTTAAAAATTTTAAATTTTTTAAAAAAATTAACCCTTTTTTTGAAATGCTTCTTCTCATACAATTTTTAATATTTTTTCTCCAAATTTTTTTTAAAGGGACCTCTTAATGTACTTAACAGAAACTTGGATCGGACTTTTGATATCTACATTAGTTTCAGAAAAAAAAATTGTTCAAAATTTTGTGAAAATTTTTGGAAAATATCAGAATTTTTCATTTTGTACATTTTTAAAAAAATTTCTAATGAAAATTTTTACAAATCCATCCCTAATTCTATTAAGCATGCATTTGTGAGTGAACAGAAAAAATTTCAAGTAATTAGAATAAAAAGAGATCGACTTTTTTCATTTTGTAGAAGACACAATTTTGGAAAAAAGCAAACTGAGAAAAGCAGCTTTAAAGTTTTAAAAACAATAAAATTTTAATAAAAACAACTTATATCAAGCTAGTTTTTTTTTCAGAGCAATAACCTGACATTTGCGAGTCCTAAGTTATCAATTTTATTAATATTTATTATTACTATAATTATTAATTAGCATCTTCTAGGGATAATTAGAAAACAAATTTTCAAAATGCGAAAAATTTCACTTTTTCAAATTTTTTAGTCAAAATATTTAATAAATGATCTGCAGTACTATTTATCAAATATCCATTATAACAGAGAAAAAATTTAAAACCATTTTATTGAAATTTTATTGGCAGTGAGAAATTCAAACAAGATGAGAAGCGAAAGCAGTGATGATGATAATGATGACGATAAGCTTCATAAATAATAAATAAGCGAAAGCGGTAAAACAGTAAACAAACAAAGATTAAACGGCAACTGTTTGAAACAACTATCTTGCTTTGCTTTTATGGAAAAAATTAGGTGGCTTTGCAACTTACACATGAAATATGCATGATTTAAACATTGGAAGTGGGCGTGGCACGCGATGAAATGTTAGACAAAATAACTTCATATCTCACTAAATATTTGTCTGATTGTTTTGAAACTTTCAGATTATTAAGTCAAAGGTTCGAGGATCATTTTCCACTCAAAATTTGAAAATCGATATTTGCATTGATTTTCCGGAATTCTTAGGGTGCCAAGTCCCTATTCTTAAAAACTCCTGTATCTAACTATGTAAATATTTTATCCAATTAAATTCTTTAGTATTCATTACAGAGGAGCTCTCTTCATTGAATTCATGATTGGTTTACGTTTTCGACATTGCGAGTTTACTCTTTTTTTAGAATGATTTTTCTTCAGCGTAGAACATACGACTCGGCAACTGTGAGTATATTATACATGATTTATTAATTGTCTTGTTTTTATATTTCTGATGTCGCAGATTGCCGAGAAAATAAGAACAAGTGTTGTGGTATAGCATAGATATTTCCTGTCCTCTCCATCATTCTGTTTCTTAACATATTATATCTGATATATGAAGAAGAGAAAAATTTAAATATCCATTGATCACACAAGGAAAAATGGAGTAAAATAGATATGATCAAAAAATCGGATCAGTTTCACATTTAACATTACTCTGGATACACACTATGAATCTGAGAACTTGCTGAATTCACACTATAACCTTCGGTTCACAATTTGCGGGTTTTTATTCATAATATATCGTATTTTTAGATATTGCTTTCTACTTCTAGAAGATATTGTTTTGTACTTCTAGAAGCTATTGTTTTCTACTTCTAGAAGATATTGTTTACACAGACCGATGAAAAAGTTTTTACATCTTCCTAATTGACATTTACGGGTCTATTCTGGTACCCCCGGTTGGGTTGGGAGACGTCACTTTTCCCGTTGTTAACGTGCGGGAAAAGTGGCGTCTCCCAACCCAACCGGGGGTACCAGAATAGTTCATTTCCTGACTAACATTTCCTCAGCATTACTACACGATGTAGTTGAAAGACCGCCTGGATATTTTTGATAATTTTTACCGCCTATATATAAATGATTTTGAATGATAATATGATGATTTGAATATAAATGATTTATGAAAATGCAAAATATTATTTTATATTTTGATAATTACTAAGCAAGAAAAATGATGAGTCGTTATTGATTAGATAAATCAAATCATTCTAAGCAGAAAAGCGAATGGACTGATGACTATTCTGATGCTTAATAAGTTTTATATAATGAAATTTTGAAACATACAAGTCAGTAATTTTAATATCAGGAAGATTGCATAAAAATGGAACTAAATAAAACTACTCATTAATTATTTCATTTCAAAACAAAAAGAAAACCTTTTTAGTGAAAATAAATATATTTATTTACCATGATCGGTGATATAAGCATAGCAGCTACAATTACAATGGCGCTGTTCTCGCTTAATCCCAATGCTGCAATGCAACTAGAAAAAGACATTTTGGTAAATTTTAGAATGTACTCAATTAAATTTGCACATGCAAACAAATAAGTCTATAATGATTTGAGTTCATATATTCTTGTTCTTCAATAAATAGAAAAACATTTAGAACTATTTAACTGGGCGCAATTATGCAGTGCTTTGTTTTCTCTGCTCAGTTAATTTAAGATGACACTGACCATAGGGACGGAGCTTGTAATTTAGTAAAACATTTTTGGTATCGTATAAAATAAATAAAAATAATAATAAAGGGAATTAAAATTGTGGAAGAGATAAAAATAATAGCAGAAAAAGATAAGAAGTAAGAATCTGGTGGATGACTTCATCAGAGGCAATACATCCATGCAGATTCAAAAATGAAATAGGTTTTCTGTAGAGGAAACAGACTTTAAGGTCTGATATTTAATATCCTCTTAAGGCCTGAACCCATTCCGGAATGTATTGGAAAGAAAAATGGTATTGTATATTTGTTCAAAAAGTGTGATGGTGGAAGTCGTCTTCGATATATGGATACGGTTCAAAATTCCGTGTTATTACAAAAATCAAGTCAGTTTTTGATAGGAAAAAATATCCAAAATTACAAAATGGAAAAAATTACAAATGAGTTGCCAAAGTATAAAATGACTTACCTGGCAATGAAAACAAACATGATGAAATCGAAGGACAGAGAACCATCATTTTTAACCTTTTCTACGACCTGCGAAAAATGCATTTTGTAAGTTTTCGGAAACATATCCTATATAGATACATTGTATTTTAGATAATCTGTTCTTTTGATAATACTAGCCCCGTTCGTTTCATTTTATTTATTTAAATATTTAGGCTGTCATTGACTGTATTGGCGCCTCTGTGAGGCAGCTGTGGTGTGAGGGGGAGAATGGACTTGTGATACTTTTAGAGCGAAATGGTATCATGGACCTGGTCTAGTATTTGGACCAGGGGGACATGAAACAACAACAAATATTTAGGTAATCTGATTTAAATTATTTATTGGATTAATTTTTTATCTTTTGTAACTTAATGAGTACATAAGAATACAATTGTGCTGGAAAAAGTTTCACGCCTAAGAAAGTACAGTACACAATCTGATGAAAGTTTAAAAATTAATTAAATTTTAAAACTCTGAATTGTGAAGTAGGATCTCGAAATAAATAGCCTTTTTTTTCACATGACAATAATAAAATGCTCAACAATAATGCACTCTTTTTTCGTTCAAAATGCTCGCTCAAAATGTAAAGCAGCGTCGCGACTCAACATAACAATGTCATTAACGTGTTAAATGACAGAAAGACGACCCTGTTCCTGCAACCATTACAGTTACTGTCATGTTAAATGACAGAAAGATGTACCTGTTCCTGCAACCATTACAGTTACTGTCATATTAAATGACAGAAAGATGCCCCTGTTCCTGCAACCATTACAGTTACTGTCATGTTAAATGACAGAAAGATATCCCTGTTCCTGCAACCATTACAGTTACTGTCATGTTAAATGACAGAAAGATGTCATTCTTCCTCCAACCATTACAGTTATTGTCATGTTAAATGACAGGGATATAAGCGCTGTAAATTAAGCATGAGCACTTAAAATGAGCTCTTAAAAACTTCTAAATCTGAACTTATTTTAGTTACAAACACACAATAAAGAAAAGAATAATCCTGACACTTTTTTTTTTTTGGCAAGCATTTTAACAGTTGGTGCGATTAGAACGAGCTTGGCATCAAATCTATTAAGCTCAACCATGAATGATCTTTGGTGGGATGCACATTGTCCTCATTGTAATGAGCGAAGCGATCAGGGTTTGCATTGCAAACTTAGGAGGATTACGACGCAGTCCTTCTGGGGCTTGACGAGCAATAGTGAGCAGGTGGTAGAGTCCCACTATTATAAATTATTTCATTTACATTTTTGATTCATTTTCATAGTTTGGGAATTGGCCATTGGGTTTCGTTGGTCGACATACTTTCGTAACACTTATCGCAGCTTATATATGGACTGAGAAATATACTTTCTAGATGATAATATCGATAATATTTCATGGATTCAAGATCCATTTCATGTCACTGCTCGATCCGCATTTACTGCTGCAGAAAAAGATAATCTGTTTGAGTTGTCGAGTGACAATTCATTAAAATAAAATTTAGCAGATTGGAATTGACCGAGTTTTGGTTGTCAGTAAAATATGAATATCCATTCTGTGTACCAAAGCTCAGATAATTTTAATCACATTTGCTAATTCTTATTTGCGCGAGGCTGGGATTTCAGCAGTTTCTGACGTAAAAGTAATAAAACTCACTGAGTATAGCTAATTCCAAGATTTGCGAAGATATGCAGTGATCAACAGGTTCATTAATCCCACTGATGATTATATTTATCAAAATTTCTTCATTAAATTTTTATATAATCTGAAATGTGTTTTAACTATTCTACCTTACCTTATACAAAATACACCAACTATTCCTCAAAAAGTACTTGTTGGAGGTTCATTTAGGGCACTTTGGGAATAAATCTTGATTCACCAAGGGCACCGAGAAGCGAAAATATTTGGGAACCTCTACCCTACAGTGATTTTTTTCGACCTCACGCGATCTAAAATATTAAAATGGTAACGATATGATCGAAGACCTTCAGAACAAGAAAATTAATCTTAAGTTCAGCTCGACTCTTACTGACAGATTCGTGAGAACTTTATATACCTTTATTATTTGGTAAAGGAGTCTACTATGTGGTTAAATTCAGTGTATAATTTCGGCACGGACATAAAAATGGTAATACAGCCGACGCTCGTTATAACGACCCTCTGCGCCCCCACAGCAAAAGGTCTTTATAACGAGTGGTCGCTATAGTGGATATAATTAAAAACTGTACGCATGCACGATCAGCAGTTCCATATAAATAGGCGATTTTTAAAGAGATTCCAATTAAATACTCAACTTATTTTTTATCATTGGTATTAACAATAAAATTTTATCAATCAAAAATATATTTCTAAAACAGATTTTAAAGTAGGAAATAAAGGGTGTTATATACTTACAAAACATTTATTTTCTAAAGAAAAAAATCAGAAATGGTTGTTTGTCTTTTCTGCATATGTGCTTTTTGCAAAACATAATTTTTCATTTCAGTTAAAGGTGATAAATAATGTTCTGCCTTTCAGAAAAAAAAACATTTTAAAGTCTCAATAGCACTTGAAACATTTTTTTATTCTAGGCTATTCTAATTTCCGCGCTGTAGTGAGTGGTAATCCCCCCCCCCCTTTCAAAGTTGAACTGTGACACTGAAGACTCTACATCTACGAAGCTTGGCAATACAATAATCAAAGTCATTTACGTTTAGAAACATGTTCTTTTTGGAAAAATACCGGGAAGAGTGTTCGCTGAATTCAGACGTGGTATTGGGATTAGACGACACTGTACGGTCGTTATACCGGAAGTAAAATAACGTAGTGCATACGGAAACACAGTTGGGAATTTTATCACTGGTCGTTATAATGGAATGCTCTTTATAATACGTGGTCGTTATAACGGAATGGTCTTTATAATGTGTGGTCGTTATAACGAGCGTCGACTGTATTTCCTACTTCGTGAAAAATAAAGTCGAGATGTTGCTTACCTGAGCCACAGTAAGTCGAGCCGTTACAGATTTGAGAAATTCTTTTTGCATGGCCTTGAAGCCTTTCCCCTTCTTCTCCTGTTCTTCTCCACTGAAAAAAGATTGAAAATACGACTGAACTTGATTGCATTCTCCCAGAGATATATACTTTAATAACTTTAAAAGCAGTTGAATAGAAAAAATTAAGAATTACTCGTAAGTATTTACATTTTTCAGTATTTAATTTGAAATATTATTTTTGATAATGTTTGCACAGTTCATTCTTACACAGTGATAATCAGTGAAATTGACTGGGTCCTCACAACTTATCTTAAAAGTCCAAGGACGAATTGGATGAATTTTACTGTAAGCGCTTTCGTCTCATTATATCTAATGATAAATTGACTGGGTCCTCACAACCTATCTTAAAAGTCCAGGGACGAATTGGATGAATTTTACTGTAAGCGCTTTCGTCTCATTATATCTAATGATAATAAATGTAGATGTCGGTTTAAGTATGTGTCTCTTTGATGCAGCTATACAAGATAGATCATTTTGAATCTTTTAAAATTTTAATTAGAATTTCAATCACTAGAGTTTTGGAGATTAAACTTAAAATATTATTACATAAAATGATTTTTACATCCTCTTAAAATTAACTTTTTAACAATACCGAATTTATTTAATGGACAATATTTCTCTAATTAAAATTTTAAAAAATATTTTAAGTATAATTTCTAATAATACATTTCAGTGTTGGAATGAAATTCAAACCGTTTTCAGGGTTTCTATAAATATTTTACTTTAAAAACCAAGCTATGTATAACAGATATAATTCCGGCGAAACAGCTTGTCGCCAAAGGCGGCTAGACTAGCAAAAATAAACAGCTAATCTGAGCAAACCTGGCACAAATCCAATTGATCCGGAAAATTCACTTTGTTATCCCTTTCACATACAGGAAGAAAAAGTACATGATGCAACTGCTCAAAAGAATACAGTATGCTGTTAGACAACATGTGCAGTTTTATTTGTTATGTGAGTGCGACAGACTATGAATGATTCTATTTTAGATCGTTGTGTGTACAGACAGGTCCTGTCGGGTCAAGATATCGCATGTATGGGATAGTTACATTTGTTACATTTACATTTAGTTGCAGTCACATTTGTTATGCGATTGTGAAGGCCCATGAATGATTCCATTCCAGTATTTTTTTTTGAAAAATAAAAAGACGCTCCATACCTATTCAACTGCTTGAAGAACCAGCCATTCTTATTCCAGGTACAGGGGTATGGAGTGCTGTTCTGTGTACATACAGACAGATCCTGCCGGGTTAGGATATCGCATGTATGGGATAGTTACATTTGGTTGCAGTTACATTTGTTATGTGACGGCCCATGAATGATTCCATTCTAGATCGTTGTGTGTACAAACAGGCAGGTCCTGCCGGGTCAGGATATCGTATATATGGGGATGATAACATTAGTACTGTTACATTTGGTTGCAGAGACATTTTTTATATGAGTGAGTATGATTCCATTCTAGATCGCAGTGTGTACAACCAGACAGGTCCCGCTGGGTCAGGATATTGCCTTATTGGGGATGGAAAGAAAATGGTTTCATACTGGATAGAAGTATACTGTTAACGAGTTCATACTAGGATGCCTGTCAGCATGTTCCTAAACTCTACCGTTTTCTACTCCCGTGTAGAAAATCGGGCAATGTCACTCATTTCAAGTTGATGGTGAACATAAAAAGAGGAAGGCTAATTAACATGTCTCTCTACAATCAAACCATTACATGGTGTTTGTTTCGAAGGTATCATAGACCTCGATCTTACGATTTGCTGCTGCTATTCATAAACGACATGGAGGTTGGGGTGGAAAGATCATGAATAGATTGGATTAATATGGTTTTTTTCCTTGATGTGACCCAAATTGAATGACTCAAAAACTGCGGCATCAGAAAAAGCTGACAAATCTTAACTAATGAGTACTACAAAACAGCGACAAACGCATTCAGAGACACTTTGCGGACTTTTAGGGTACCTGATTCGTTCAAAGCTGATTTGGAAATTGAAATGTAACTGAATTAGGAATACTGGAAGCATTTTTAATGATCTTTTTACGAATTGTGAAGAATATTACACGATTTTAATGAATTTTATAATAAATTAAAATTTTTTTGCCAAGCACTGAAAATTATGACAGCATCAAAAGAATTTAGCTACGATAGTGATATACTACTGACATTGACTGACAACATACTGAAAGAGACGATAATCCTTACTTTTCAGCATCAGTCTCATCTCCTTGGTCGTCTTCT
>BGPR01006967.1:29087-42532 GCA_013235015.1 Araneus ventricosus
CGTCGACTGTATTTCCTATTTCGTGAAAAATAAAGTCGAGATGTTGCTTACCTGAGCCACAGTAAGTCGAGCCGTTACAGATTTGAGAAATTCTTTTTGCATGGCCTTGAAGCCTTTCCCCTTCTTCTCCTGTTCTTCTCCACTAAGAAAATATTGAAAATACGACTGAACTTGATTGCATTCTCCCAGAGATATATACTTTAATAACTTTAAAAGCAGTTGAATAGAAAAAATTAAGAATTACTCGTAAGTATTTGCATTTTTCAGTATTTAATTTGAAATATTATTTTTGATAATGTTTGCACAGTTAATTCTTACAAAGTGATGATCAGTGAAATTGACTGGGTCCTCACAACCTATCTTAAAAGTTCAAGGACGAATTGGATGAATTTTACTGTAAGCGCTTTCGTCTCATACTATCTAATGATAAATTGACTGGGTCAGCACAACCTATCTTAAAAGTCCAAGGACGAATTGGATGAATTTTACTGTAAGCGCTTCCGTCTCAGAATATCTAATGATAAATTGACTGGGTCCGCACAACCTATCTTAAAAGTCCAAGGACGAATTGGATGAATTTTACTGTAAGCGCTTCCGTCTCAGAATATCTAATGATAATAAATGTAGATGTCGATTTAAGCATGTGTCTCTCTGATGCAGCTATACAAGATAGACCATTTGAATCTTTTAAAATTTTAATTAGAATTTCAATCACTAAAATTGGAGATTAAACTTAAATTATTATTACATATCATGATTTTTACATCCTCTTAAAATTAACTTTTTAGCAATACCGAATTTATCTACTGGACAATATTTCTCTAATTAAAATTTTAAAAAATATTTTAAGTATAATTTCTAATAATACATTTCAGTGTTGGAATGAAATTCAAACCGTTTTCAGGGTTTCTATAAATATTTTACTTTAAAAACCAAGCTATGTATAACAGATATAATTCCGGCGAAACAGCTTGTCGCCAAAGGCGGCTAGACTAGCAATAATAAACAGCTAATCTGAACAAACCTGACACAAATCCAAATGATCCGGGAAATTCACTTTGTTATTCCTTTCACATACAGGAATAAAAAGTACATGGCATCACTGCTCAGCGGAAGACAATATGCTGTTAGACAACATGTGCAACATATTTGTTATGTAAATGCGACAGACCATTAATGATTCCATTCTAGATCGTTGTGTGTACAGACAGGTCCCGCTGGGTCAGGATATCGCATGTATGGGATAGTTACATTTGTTACAGTTACATTTGTTACAGTTACATTTGGTTGTAGTTACATTTGTTATGTGAGTGTGGCGGCCCATGAATGATTCCTTTCTAGATCGCTGTGTGTACAGACAGACAGGTCCTGAAGGGTCAGGATATCGCATGTTTGGGGATGGTTACATTTGGTTGCAGTTACATTTGTTATGTGACGGCCCATGAATGATTCCATTCTAGATCGCTGTGTGTACAGACAGACAGATCCTGTCGGGTCAGGATATCGCATGTTTGGGGATGGTTACATTTGGTTGCAGTTACATTTGTTATGTGACGGCTCATGAATGATTCCATTCTAGATCGTTGTGTGTACAAACAGGCAGGTCCCGCCGGGTCAGGATATCGTATGTATGGGGATGATTACATTAGTACAGTTACATTTGGTTGCAGTGACATTTTTTATATGAGTGAATGATTCCATCCTAAATCGTAGTGGGTACAACCAGACAGGTCCCGCTGTGTCAGGATATCGCATTATTGGGGATGGAAAGGATATGGTTTCATACTGTATAGAAGTATACTGTTAAAGGGTTCATACTGGGATGCCTGTCAGCATGTTCCTAAAACCTACCGTTTTCTACTCTCGTAGAAAATCGGGCAATGCCATTCATTTCGAGTTGATGGTGACAAAGTTATGGGGGACATAAAAAGAGGGAAGGTTAATTAACATGTCACTCTACAATTGAACTGTTACATGGTGTCTGTTTCGTAGGTATCATAGACCTCTATCTTACGATTCGCTGCTGCTAGTCATAAAATCCCTGGAGGATGGGGTGGAAAGTTCATGAATAGATTGGTTCAGTATGGTTTTTTTTCTTGATGTGACCCAAATTGAATGACACAAAAACTGCGGCATCAGTAAAAGCTGACAAATCTTAACTAATGAATGCTACAAAACCGCGGCAAATGCATTCAGAGACACTTTGCGGACTTTTAGGGTGCCCGATTCGTTCAAAGCTAATTTGGAAAATGAAATGTAGCTTAATTAGGAATACTAGAAGCATTTTTAATGATCTTTTCACGAATTGCGAAGAATATTACACGATTTAAAAAAATTATAATAAATTAAATTTTTTTTTTGCCAAGCACTGGGAATTATGACATCAAAAGAATTTAGCTACGATAATGATATACTACTGACATTGACTGACAACATATTGAAAGAGGCCATAATCCTTACTTTTCAGCATCAGTCTCATCTCCTTGGTCGTCTTCTTCTTCTCCGTAGTCGCGGTAGAAAACATCGCAAGGCATAATCCTGTAAAAAATAAGTAAGATTTTAGGTACGATCCTCATGAGTAGGAGGCAAGTCAAAATTACTTAACCCTCCGTCGGGTGGAACAGGCTTGACAGGCACAGTTCGGAAGCTTTCGTTCTCCCCTCCACTTCCAAGACTCATAAACTTTCTTTTTTCACCACCAGTTATCCTCTGAGATCGCATGCATGGCGTATTTTATAGTTCAAAGAAACTGATTTTTCAATTCCTACTATTAGTTCACACTCTCCCTATATCTTGTTCAAATTTTGCAATCGATTTTAAACTAACTTCCCGATGAGCTGGAGACTTGAAACTTTAAACATGGCTCAGAACTAGATGACAATGCAATATTAATTCGCTTTCTTGTGTGTCTGTCATTTCATATTTTGCATGACGCATGCGCAATACGTTTTTCATTATATCTCGAAAACTATTAACATTACAGGCTTGGTTCTTGGGTATATGGATGGCCCATGGGATCATCGAAACACCCCCATATTTTAGCCATATCTTTGCGCATGCGCAGTACGTTTTTCATTATATCTCGAATCACCTAAGTAGGAATTGACTTAAAAAATTTTTTTTATATTACTTGTTAAGAATTAAATCAGGTTTTAAAATGCAATCTATAAGTGTAATTTTGTTTACACCGAATTGTAGTTGTCATTGATATGTAGCTACTTGTTTTTACAGTTTCATTAATCATTTGTTTCTGAATGTGTCTTTTGTTTTTTCAAACACACATCGGCCTATTCATTTGAAAGAGTTTAAAGTGTTTTAAAGGCCGACGGGAAATATATACAAGATCACAGGGCAAATGCAAGCCCCATGGAACAGAATATATTGAGCAATGATGAAAAAATTACAGTAAACACATATCATTTAGGAGAACAAAATATTTGCTCTTGTGACACAGGGAAAAGAAAACGAGTTTTGAATTAAAAAAAAGTTTTAAAAATATTGATGGAGTTGAACCGAAATAATAGATTGTTAAAATGACATCATATTAAAATACAGAAATATAAAAGAATGCAGGCAATAACAGACGTGTATAAAATATTCCAAGGATAAGAAGCATCCATATTAACAACATTTAAAATTGATCGAATGCACCACGCCAGTGGCGAATCGGGGGGGGGGGGGGCTATGGGCTGCAGCCCCCCAGAGTTGAACCAGAATTTTTCATTTTATTTAAAATCACTACGGCTGTTTGTTCTTTACCTCCCTTAAAAAAATCGTGACAGCATTTCTTTCTGGCTTGACAGGCTCGAAAATTTCCCGCTTTAGCAGTCATTCCACTCGCATTTGTAGCGTTGAGGTGGACAAAAACATTTTTTGGCTAGTTTTCCATTGTGTTTTTTATTAAATTATCGAAAGTATTGTAGTGTTATTTATGATTTTTACTGTCAGGGGAGTAAAGTTAAAGTTCTTTGGTTTACATAAGCTATGAGGTTTGACATTTGTCACGACAGTACAAAATTTTTATGACCTCAGCCCCCCAGACTCAAATCCTGGATTCTCCAATGCAGCACACAACTATGTTTGAAGCATTGAGGTCTTATTAAATATTTCCATGGTTTTTTTAAACCTAAGTCAGTCCATTCCCCAAATGGAAAAAATTCTTTATGATTCTTACTGTCAGGGGAGTAAAGTTAAAGTTATTTGGTTTGCATAAGCCATGAGGTTTGGCATTTGTCACGACAATACAAAATTTTTAAGACCTCAGCCCCCCAGACTCAAATCCTGGATTCGCTAATGCAGCACACAACTACGTTTGGAGCATAGAGGTCTTGTCAAATATTTCCATGGGTTTTTTTAAACCCAAGTCAGTCCATCCTCCAAATGGGAAGAATTCACTGTTGGTTGTGGGAGTACTCACCCGACTGTGGAGAGTCCCTTTTCTCCGATGCCCCTGTTCTGGATGGACTGCAGGACAAAGTCGCACTCCATGCCCGGTCCCTCGCACGGGAAGAACACCTGATGGAAGGTCTCCTCCTTCGAGAGGATCCACACCGCATCGTAGATGGCCAGCTTCTCCAGGCAGTCCTTCAGATGCTACAAGGGGACAAAAAAGGTCCAACTGCATTGATCAACAACAACAAAAGGAGACAAAAATGTGTGTGTTACCCGGAAGAGCGACAAATACAGGCATCTTCATGCAGGCACCTCGGCTAAAATTCTTATGAAGACCATGAAACGCTCATCATTTTTGATCAATGAAACGATTTTCAGTCATTTTCTTGCCGTTTTACTGAATACCAAAAAGATACGATATGTTTTGTGTAGCTTTTGCTTCAATATTGAGAATGCTGGCGAAGGTAAAAATCGGTTTAAACTATGTATGGCGGTTATTGCAAAAATAACCGGTTTTTGGTTATTCAGGGTTTTTTTCTGTAACCCTTTGAGAGGCTGTTCAACCTTTTAAAATATTTTTTTTTAAAAGTTGCTTTTGTTATTTTACTACATAAATTATTTCAATAGTTATTGGAATGTTTCATATAATTTCTTTAAAAATTACCATTGAAAATTAATTAGAATATCTTAAAAAATAAGTTTAATATTATGACATTTTGATGATGAAATTCGTTTTCATTTGTAGTGCAAGGAAAAAATTCGCAGAATAAATTTTTGATGCAAAGTCAATTACAGTCGACGCTCGTTATAACGAGCCTCTGCCTCCCACAGCAAAAGGTCTTTATAACGAATGGTCTCTATAGTGGATATAATTAAAAAATGTACACATGCAAGCTCAGCCGTTCCGTAAAAATAGGCTATTTTTAAAAAAGATTCCAACTAAATACTCAAATTATTTTTTATCATTGGTATTAAAAATATAATTTGATCAATTAAAAATCCATTTCTAAAATACATTATAAAGTAGAAAATAAAGAAATTTGGGAAAAATACCTGGAAAAGTGTTCGCTGAATTCGGACGTTGTATTGGGATTAGACGACACCGGACGGTCGTTATACCGGAAGTAAAATAACATAGAGTGCATAGGGAAACACAGTTGGGATGTTATCACTGGTCGTTATAATGGAATAGTCTTTATAATGTGTGGTCGTTATAACGAGCGTCAACTGTATTTAAATTAATTTAGATTCAGAATCTTAGCTTTTCATTCTTTCTAGTGAAACAGAAATCTCATTGACTTTTCGGAATATCTAAGCAACTTATCGCTGTCGGATGCTTTTGAAACCCTATGGAAAAAGTTTTTAAGGCATTAAAATGAAAGTTGGCCAAAATGCTTTATTTGTTTCTAGCTATGTTTTGAATTAAAATCTAACCTTTCTGCCGATATTTATTTATTTTAATGACTTTTTAGAGAAAAAAAGTTGATGATTTTTTTTTTAATTCGAGTTTGTTCACAAAGTTTGAAATCTTTCCAAAACTTTTAGAGGTGCTTTCTGAATGTAATAGACAATGAAACTACTGAAAAATTTAAAACATGTTCGTCTGTCCTAAGGACTTGTATAGCTTGTGGAATATTTGTCCGTTATACCGATTTTGCTTAGTCCACGGGAAGTGCCCAAATGTTTCTGCGTATTCTTGAAATATCAAATGCCGAAATCTGAAATGCCTTTGAATTTGAAAAGCACTTAAATGCATGTAAAATATCATTTCAGTCTGCATAGTACAAGCAAAAAGCACTTAAATGCATGTAAAATATCATTTCAGTCTGCATAGTACAAGCAAAAAGTTTAGAGATAGTATTTTATATTACTGTTTTAAAAAATACAGCATATTTTATATTGTGTTACTTTTATTGACGTATGTATTTTGTCGGTCAAACATATTTTTCAATACTTTTCCGAAACAACATTTGACGTTGTATATAATTATTATACAGGATGTCCCGGAAGATCGTTTGCAAACTTTAAGGATGGGTCAGGTGTACAGAAACAAGTCAGTTTCCAATATAAAATGGGATTGGAAACACAAAAGTTGGGCTATAGGCCAGCTATTTAAGTAAAAGAAAAGACCTCATCATATGATAAAGTGTACACTACAGATATAATGGAATATTTAAAACAGCACAACAACTCAATTGCATGAATAACAACATTATAAGTCGTACGAAGTACGACAGATACGATAATGGGAAATCGGACACAGTGTAAAATGCAAATCTTTGGAGTACTTGCAGCACACGTTGAAAGGACTTATCCTCCGAAGCTATACACGATTACATTTTATCTGGTATACCTTTTTCTTTTACATAATTCACTAGTAAATAGTCCCTGGTACGGCCCTCCAGTAAAAACTACAGTTTAGGGTGCGCAGCTGTTCGTTCCCACTCTGGATCGCCAACTTTTTATCGCCAAGAGGAAGACTGTTTGGCGGCGTGAGAACACTTGTTTTGGGTGCGCATTGAGCTTTTTATTGGTCTCTTGCGCAGGCGTTGCCTACGGCATCTGAAAAGGAGAAAGTCTGCACGCTATGCCTGCAGTATCTGAAGCGGGTAATGGGCAAATTTTTTAAACTTAAAAAACATCAACGGCTTCGCTTTCAGAAAAGTTGGAACCTATTTTCGTTGAATGTTAGGAATATAAGTTTTTTAAAAATTCTGAAATAAGGTCTCACCTCAAAACGTTCCTTCGTCAAAGTCAACAGCAGCGAAGAGCACGGCAGTTAACACAAATCCGTTCGGAAATTATCTGAACTGTTACAATTAAATCAGAAGAATTAAAAAAGAAGTATTATTCAAATTCGATTAAATCGACCAATTAAATCGAAGAAAGCAAAGACTAGACCAATTGAAACGAGGTGCAAGAACGGCGATACGCAAGACACCAATATAATGATCGCTGCGCGTTCAAGACACGAATATAAAGATCGCTGCGCGTACAAGACTCGAATATAAAGAACGCTGTGCACCCAAAACAGATGTTCTCACATTGCTAAACCGTCTTCCTTTTGGCGACCATGAATTGGCGATCCAAAGTGGGAAGAAACGGCTGCGCACCCTAAACATTAGTTTAACCGGCCCTCCTTTGCATTTCCAAACCCATGTCCTATTGCAGAAATGACTCTATGTCTGAACTGCCCTTAAAGTTATTAAACGGCCCTTCAGGATATCCTGTATATTATATTATACAGTTATATTCTATTTACCCCGAATACATATTGTTGCAAAGATGTAATGTCGCTTTCCTGTCTCGCTAGTCTTATAGTTGGGGAGAGAGTTTTACAGGGGTAAGTATGGAGTGACGGGCATTGGCCTTTCCGGAACCCCTGACCTTGGCGACAAATTTGGCGACCTAGGTAACAAATACATGATTCCAGAAAATGCGGCCCTTTTCTTGATATCTCTATTAGGCAAGGGAATACGCTTGAATATACGAGAAAACTCCATGTGACGTCACGGCCTGTCGGAGAGAGTATATAAGGACCGCTTTTGGATCCGAGAAGGTAGTGTTGATCCATTGGTTTCGTCTGCAGTGCAAGATAGGAATCTGGTGGATGAGCGCTATTGAAAGTGCTGGTATTGTCATTATTAGTTATTTGCTGACTGTTTGTGTTGCTAAATCTCAAAGTACTGAACTGTTATTACCTGTGAATTGTTGTCTGTTTACGTTGCTAATCTGTGCAAGATCTATTGTTTCCTGTTACCTATGCTTCGTGTTTTCCTGCATATTTGTGAATAAACCTTCATTCTCCATTATACTGCGTGTTGGACTGTTTCCACCATACACCCACAGAAAGATTTTTGCAACAACATATTTCATAGTTTTTTTCATAACTTCGAGCGACGGGAATGCATTAGTGGTAACATACTATATATATTTCCTTAAATTTTAAGTTTCATGTCCTCATAATGGAGATATTTTGAATGATGCTATTTGAGTTAAGAGAGTCGACTCACCCATTCAAGAGATTTTTCGTCATCGTCGCCCATATCTTTCTTCTCCTTCCTTTCGGACTTGGGGGTGGGGGGAACGATTTTTTGTTCCTCCGACCTGTTCTTGTTCTCCTCGTTGTTGATCTCCACCTGGATGAGTCCATTTGGACGATTGTTTTCTGAAACAAACAAGAGGGAATCGTCAAATTTCACTCGTTTTAATGTGAAAAGGCACTCACAAACGTCGTATCAATTATATATTTTACACTACTGATGATAACGCACGTACTGAATTGAAGCTTTGAAATTAGCTCAAGAAGAACAAATACAAGCGGCACTCACAAACGTTGTATCAATTATATATTTTACACTTCTGATGATAGCGCACGTACTGAATTGAAGCTTTGAAATTAGTTCAAGAAGAACAAATACCAGCGGCACTCACAAACGTTGTATCAATTATATATTTTACACTTCTGATGATAACGCACGTACTGAATTGAAGCTTTGAAATTAGATCAAGAAGAACAAATACAAGCGGCACTCACAAACGTTGTATCAATTATATATTTTACACTTCTGATGATAGCGCACGTACTGAATTGAAGCTTTGAAATTAGTTCAAGAAGAACAAATACCAGCGGCACTCACAAACGTTGTATCAATTATATATTTTACACTTCTGATGATAACGCACGTACTGAATTGAAGCTTTGAAATTAGTTCAAGAAGAACAAATACGAGCGGCACTCACAAACGTTGTGTCAATTACATATTTTACACTTCTGATGATAACGCACGTACTGAATTGAAGCTTTAAAATTAGCTCAAGAAGAACAAATATAAGGCGTGATTTTATAATAGTGGCAGCAATTCTGCACCGTCGGCGTAAAACGGAGCCTGGCAATGTCGTTTATAAAAGCAATTTAACTCGCTCCTCCTCGCCCATACGCTTGCGCAGTGATAACAGAAGCAGAGCAATGGAGTCAATTCAGGGTCATGTGACAAGTTAAGCTGCTCATGTCATCTAAGCTCTAATACGCGCCACTTATGCCGATGTGTCTGCCGTTAACATCTTCCGCCGCGCTACGAAGCGGAATCTTTATTTACGTTTTAGTTGCTTAACTTTTCAGTCTTATTTCTTTCCATACTTGAAACAAAATGAGATACTGCTGTGTAATTGGATGCTTTAATGCTAAAGCAAAAATTGATTTCCAAGTTTCCTCTCAAGAATTCTCAATTATTACAAGTTTTGTTGGAAAATATTGGAAGACAAGGTTTTATGCCTTCTTTCAACGTACTTAACGCTACGGAGAGACACTCAAAAGATACGCAGAATGGTCGAAATTTCGTTTGGCGCGGTCATTTTTACTTGTCACGTGACCGTGAATTGACTCCATTGTGAACGATCAGTCACGGAGCATTAAGAGAAGGACGCCAAAATGTGTCAGACATGCCTCGGTCTATTAATCCACCAGTAAGTGATGAAGACTTGTAGACTATCAGCGTTAGTGGAGTGGATGAAAAAATTCAGGAGTCACAACCCGATATTCATGCGGGAATTTCAAAGAAATAAAACATTGCTGAAGGGTTAGTCAAATCAAATGGTTAACTGAAGGAATTGTAAATTTTTTTCTGATATAGCGTATAAGGAATTAAGTGCTAAATTTGTAGGTTTATTTTTAAAATTAAAGTGTTAAAGAATTATAATCCTAATTTTGCATTAAAGACAAAGAGTATATAATTTCATGGATCCTGACTTTTCTGTCTGAGTAGAACAGCTGGAAGGTGGACTCTGTTTTATGTCGAAAACAACCGACGTCATTTGTTGTCGTTTCAACTGTTTTACGTTGGCGTCATGGCTATTAAATCATGGCAGACACCATTGTTTTATAGGCTAATTCCGTATGTCTGCATAGCCCATTCCAAATTCTGAACTCTGCGACAATGTCTCGACAGTAGAAAACAGGTTTGCTCTAATACAGTAGAACCCCGGTAATACGAAATTCCGGATAATCCGAACTTTTTTCATTTTCTGAAAATATCTTAATGAAAAATGAAGGGAAAATAACAATTTCGAATCGGAAACAAAGCTAATGTTTATTCCTAACTTAAAAGTAGTAGAAGAATGAATACAGCATTTCAATTAGTAGAAACGAACTCATATATCTTCTTTCAACCCTCAATTGCCAATGTACTAAGTATGAGGAAAGATAAAGTGTACAATAAAGGTTTAAGGGGACATACAACTGTTGAACCTCGAAAATTTTCGATTTTATGAAAAAAATATATATCATTTCCCCGTCTTTTCTGAACAATTTAAAACAACCCGCATTAAAAAATTCCCATAACTATGAAAGTTGTGAAGGAAAATGTATCAGCTATTCAACGTAACCATTGAATATGGCCATATCTTTAAAGCACTATATCTCAAAATGTGTTTTTTTATATTGCGAGCACGATGTCTCAAGAATTATTGAATATTTTTGTATAAAATTTTTATTGAATATGCATTGTACTATGTTCTACAAATTGAGCCACAGTTTTGTATATATTTTCTCCCAATGTAACCACATTGTTTTCGGAGCTCGCCACCTAGCGGCCGTTGGAGGAAACGGCCAGTCCATGTTCTGGAGTCGACGATGAAGCATGGTGTTCTATCCCAATGATTGTATATTTTATACGTCCTGAAGTGTATTGTCCTTAATTGTTTGTCCCTGTATGTTGTGTCCTTTGGTGTTTGATTAAAAGTGTTTAAATGAATCAAGCCCTTTTCTTTGAACGTCTACTGTTATCCCTAGCAGGAATTAAATTACAGCGCCTAGACGATTACACCATGAAGGTTTTTGGTGGTTTAGGAATGTACAAATTTTAACAATTTTTAACATTTTTATTTTAAATTGGTATATAAAATAGAAATTAAATTTAAATGTTAACAAATTGAAGTTCAGTTTCTTAAACAGACTGTTTGGATTACTTAGATACCCAAAAAATTGTGTTTAGGCCAATATTTTATCCGTAATCATGCGCGAAAGGTGACTATTTCATTTTTTCTCCAAATATTATACCCATATTTATTAATCTCTCAAATAAATAAACATCAATATTAAGATCTGAAAATGTGTGTATAATAACAGAAAGAACAGATATTTTTTTAGGAAAAAATAAAGTAATTTTTGAAATGTTTTGTTTTAGAGATAAGATGTATCGAATTTGACAGTTTATCTCCAACCTTCGGAGGTTTAAAGGGCGTATGTCCCCTTAATACAAAATAAATAAAAATGATCATTTATCGCAATTTATATTCATGAATTTGTGCCAAATCCGTGAAAAGATGTAAACTATCGCCAACCAGGAATGGAACGCAGAAGAAATGGCATGCCACATGTGACTGAGATACCATATATTGTGACGCCATCATTCAAAAAGTGGATCCTCTTCAGACCTTTAAACCATCCTAGCTAAATGATAATGAATTATTCAACGTTAAATGCCGATACACAACCCCTACCAGCATAACTTTTATGGGATCATCTGTGTCTGAGTTCGCCTCCTGTGTGCCGTAAACCTCCCGATGCGTGAAGCCACACGGAAACAATACCTTTTTTGCAGAGATATAAAACGCGCTTTTACAGCGCCGAGCAAATGCTATTTGAATAAGGAAGACGCAAGGCTTGCATCCAAGAGAACCGGAGTTCGTTCACTTAAACAACTCGTTGGGTGTTTTTACGAGTCTGGAAACAAGTTGAAAAAGACGAAGAAAAATTAAGTTTGTGAATGAAATCGTGCCGAAGATCTTTTGTAACCAGCTGTTGACTAAATGATGTTGCATCTGAAGAAATTAGTGTAGAAACATTTCGTTTGCTGTTTTGTACAATGACGTCGTTGGAAGTTATTCGTTTCTGGAACAAGACTGCAGAAAATTGTGAGGGTTTTAAAGCGTCTGATTTCTTGAAGACATAATTTGCGACAAACCTACAGCGAATTCAATGGATGTCGAAGTCTATGGTTTTGCTCATAATAAGCTTTGGTAACAATGTTTTTCTTTTGAATGCTTGATTTGGGAGAGATGGTCAGATTGATTAACTGTATTTTTCACTTATAAGACAACAAAACAACTATTCTGAAATGTAGAATGGTCAATGAAAATCTAAATGAACTATTTAATTAACATAATACCTATAATGTGTATAAATAAAATGCCCGCTAATAGAAATATCAGGCGGGACATCTACCAGGAATAAAACTATTCCGAGTCATTTCATGCTATGCCTACAAACACAGACCATTCTATTCAATGGCTAGGTTGTCTTTAAGCTTACCTTTCAAAAACTGCTGGTGATACATATAGCGAGAACACTTGTGCTTTTCAAAAGGTAGCACGTTATATGAGGGGTAAATAATCGGGAATGATTTCAACTGGAAGACAAATCATTATCATTTCTTGTGGAAACAGTGTTAATCGAGATTTTGTGAGTTCTGAAGAGGCAAATATCGTGCATACATCACCCAGATATTTTACAAAAGCGAGGATACATGTTTAGATGGCAACGCAGCCTGCATTTCGACTCCATTTTAATCTAACATATAAATAAAGGATTTGTCTCTAAAAGTGTTCATTGAACACATGCAATCAAAGTTTGGGTAAATAATTTTGATCAAAAGGGTTATACTCTGATGAAGAAATGACAAAGGCATGCAAATAATGCTACGCGCTTTCACCCTGAAAGTCCCGTTTTCAAGTCGCTAAACATTTTGTCCGTTACAAGTACTGTTTCTAATATAATTCGTCAGAAATTGCAGATGTGGTTCCCTTTTATATTTTCTTCAAGTTTCTTTAAATGAATCCATATATTTATAGCATTATTTTAAAATTCACTTTTATTGCTGCTGACTTCTTCGCTATATTTGAGATTTGTGCGTGTTGAAAAACGACAGGGAAGATCTTGGGATTTCCAATTAGTAGCAGAATCCTTTTCATTTTGGGCCTATAGAATTTCAGTTTCCGTGCATTATCTAAATTTTAATCATCCCTTACACTGATGACATTTTAAGGTCTAACAG